>JAOQMR010067474.1:0-19853 GCA_027563865.1 Erythroxylum pelleterianum | reverse complement strand
ATTTTCTTCCCTTATCCAATTTAATCAATTTATTTGAAATTGCTATGAGATCACAAGTTACAATGAACACAATTCATGTATTTTCAACATAATGTGTCATGTAAGTATTTTCAACACAATGCTTTCCCTCTGATTGCTAAAATGGTAAACTTAGTTTATATATTTAGTCTCAATATGCATTCTGATGAAACAGCGGATGTTGAAAGGAGAAATGTAGAGGTTATATTTTTGTTGGAAACTGTTAACTATTTGGATGCATGGAGGCTGATTTTAGTAGGGGTTGGAAAGAATTAACATCTCAATTGTAAGCAAAATATGTGTAGCAAAGTGGTAGATTAAATTAGAAGTATTGTATGTGGGTCTCATTAAATAATCAAAGTTGGACAGAACTGAAGTTACTTCTAGGTTTGAAAATACTTAGTTGAAAGTGGGTTGTGTATGTTTTGACTAACATTCTGGAATTTACAGATGATTGTGACATTCTGGAATTCACAGATGATTGTAGCCAGTACTTGAACAATTGAATCCAAGGATTAATGCTGAGATATTATTTGTAACTTTATAACATCTCTATCCAAATAAACGAACTAAGTTGGTTGTTTTAGTCTACTATTACTTGTAGAAAACAAAAATTAAATTGATTTAAAAATGCTAGTTATTTCTATGATTTAAATTTCCATGGAGGTTGAATCCAATAAGTTAATTAAGTTAAATCATTCTTTTTTTTTTGGTCTACTAAAAAGTTTTTGAGTGTGCATTCCGCTGGATGTAAAGGACAAGACTGAAGGCCTGGGATCATAAAACAGGAGCATGATGAGAATATATATTTTCTCATACAAGAGTTAACAGAATACATGTGATTGAAGAAGCAAAGAGTTTCTTTTAGTGTTCATGTTATATGAGATTAGGATTTGCTGCTGGCAATATCTGCTGGTCATTGCCTTGGAAATAATCTTTGATCAAATTTCCAGAAAATGGTTAATGGTGGGACGGTTAGGAACTGGATCTGCATAAATTTTTCTCGAAGTGTTCAAGATAGTGTGGCCGGTGGATTTTGCTCAGAACTTGCTCACATGTGCTACATCTCTGGCATGGTATGTAATCTTTAATGATGAGGTTATTGGCTTTATATATGTTTTATATTGTTTTCTTGCTTTGCTAAATAGTAATATTTGTTTTTTGCAGGAATTTAATCCTCAGCCAGTCCTACCTCCTGTTAGTGCACGACCTGAGCATGTGGAAAGGGTTTTGAAAACAAGATACCACGATGCAATGACAAAACTTCAACCCCATAGCAAGGAGATTGACTTGCTCATTGTTATTCTTCCAGATAATAATGGCTCTCTCTATGGTAATCATGATTATTTCAAACGTGCTTTTCTCATTATATTTTGTTGTGTAATTGGTGTATTTTAAAGTACAAAGTATTTGTATTTGACTGCAGCATGATTCTTTTTCTTTTTTTTTTTTAATGACTTTACATTGCAGGTGACTTGAAAAGGATATGTGAGACAGATCTTGGACTTGTGTCACAATGTTGTTTGACAAAGCATGTATTTAAGATGAGCAAGCAATATTTGGCCAATGTGGCCTTAAAAATAAATGTCAAGGTTGGGGGAAGGAATACAGTACTTGTTGATGCGATATCTAGGCGTATTCCTTTGGTCACTGATAGACCTACTATAATATTTGGTGCGGATGTTACTCATCCCCATCCAGGGGAAGACTCCAGCCCGTCCATTGCAGCTGTAAGTCTTCAAATGCTTCATCCTTTATTTTAAGAATGATTAAATGTGTTTGTTTAAGTATTACATTTTCCTGTAATGTGGAAATATTTTTTCGGTCTCAGGTTGTCGCTTCACAAGATTGGCCAGAGGTTACAAAGTATGCTGGTTTGGTTTGTGCACAAGCACATCGACAAGAGCTCATCCAGGATTTGTACAAGACATGGCAAGATCCTGTGAGAGGGACAGTCTCTGGTGGAATGATCAAGTACTGTTAACCCTTCTCTCTCATCAACTGTGTGTGTGTTTTGTGCCATTCATGACGTTCAACTCACATTAATTGTTAGAGATTAGAATTGTTTTGCCTTATATTTCTGTGAATTTTAGGACCAAGCTGCTTTATGATATTCTTTCTCTATGCAGGGAACTACTTATATCATTCCGTAAAGCAACTGGGCAGAAGCCGGAGCGCATAATATTCTACAGGTATTTCTAATTCTCATGACAGCTATATTAAGCTATCTTTGCTTCTAAAATATTACTATTATTTGGTGGGCTTCTCCAGGGATGGTGTGAGTGAGGGCCAATTCTATCAAGTTTTGCTGTATGAGCTTGATGCTATCCGCAAGGTTAAACTACTTTTCTTGATTTAGTGTAGTTCAGCTATTACTCCTTGTATTATGTACTTCATACTTGTACCATGCACCTTATTACTATTGCTTTTCCTTGTGCCTCACTGAAATTTTAGGCATGTGCTTCCTTGGAACCAAATTATCAACCGCCAGTGACATTTGTTGTGGTCCAAAAACGTCATCACACAAGGTTGTTTGCAAATGATCACCGTAACTCGAGATCTGTTGACAGGAGTGGGAATATACTGCCTGGTATCCGATTTTGCTGCAACTTTTTGGAAATGAGTTGTACTAATTTATTTTATTCAGTCTTAACATGTGACACAGTATATGATGAACTATTCCGTTCCAGGTACTGTTGTGGACTCGAAAATTTGTCATCCAACTGAATTTGATTTTTACCTGTGTAGCCATGCTGGAATACAGGTAAGAAACACGGTTATTTTTCCAATGCTAGATAAGCTTAGCTTCATGAAAACTTTTTAACAGTGTGCCAACTTGACAACTAGGGAACGAGTCGTCCTGCCCACTACCATGTTCTATGGGATGAGAACAAGTTTAATGCTGATGGATTGCAATCTTTGACAAACAACCTTTGCTACACGTATGTTATCATTGGAATGTTGGAATAGTATCACTTTTTCCGATCTTTGTTTTCTCTTTAAAATATGGTATTAATTTTATTGTATATATTTTTTTTAATTATGTTGCAGATATGCGAGATGCACAAGATCCGTTTCCATTGGTTAGCATTTTCTCTCTCAGTTCTTAACATGGGAATTCCGATCATTGATGTTATGTTGTGTAAGACCAACATTGTCTAATGGTGTTTATTTCATAATTGTAGTACCCCCTGCATACTATGCACATCTTGCTGCATTTCGAGCTCGTTTCTATATGGAGCCAGAGACATCGGACAGTGGTTCAATGACAAGTGGAACTGCTGGAGGACGTGGCGGCATGGGTGGAGGTGGAGGTGGATCTGCAAGAAGCACTCGAGGCCCTGGTGCTGGAGCTGCTGTGCGTCCACTACCTGCTTTGAAGGAGAAAGTTAAGCGGGTTATGTTTTACTGTTAGGGTTGCACCTGTCAGGTTCAATTATATCGTGTTCCGTTTTGAAACTTTTTATTTGCCTTACTGTTCACATCGTGGATGTGACACTTATCTTTTGTGCTGGTAATTACATCCTGGCTGTTGCTACTTTTGGTTGGCACTGAAAGTGTTACTTTTAATATTGAACTTGGCTGACATTGAATGCTATGACTTTTCTATTAATATGTCCTGTGAATTACTGTTGAAATAGCAAGATGTGATACGATGCTTTTGCAGGTTTGTATTTTGAAATAGCTACTAGGGGAAGGCCTTTTAATTTGAATGATGTCAATTTACGTATTCAAACATCAGTCGCAAGATTTAGGTCTTGTTTGGTAATTAGCAACTAAGAAGTGGGGATGAAAATGCCTCTTTTATTAAAAATAGTGAATGACAATTCGAATGAAATAATTTTGTACTTTTTTTTCTTGTAGAGGGCGAGTATAAGTCGAGAGAAGAAAAAATTAGGAATAAAATTATTTATATCAATTTTTTAAATAATTTTTTTTATTTTATAGATACTTTTATTCTTATTATAAAATTTGTTCATAATTTGTTTTAGTTAATTATGTATAAAATAAATTATGTAATGACTAAATAAGAGTAAAAAGGTTTTTATTATCATTTTTAATATATAATGCTAAATATTAAAATAAGTGTTAACTTTGTTTAATATTATATAAAATAAGTATGATAAGTAATTTTATTCATATTTAAATTTAAAATTTATTTTATTTTTATTTATAATAGTATAATGTTAAACCATTTGTTGAAGACTTTCTATTAGAAGGTATGGAATAGCTGGGTCGATAGACTATTGGGGAGTGTCTTTCCCATTTCTTTGTTCACTTGCCTAAAAAAATTCTTCCCTTTCAGAATAGAATTTAATAGCATTAGCCTAGGAATTAGGGGTAGGTCCATTTCGCTCTGTCGATCCGGAATTAAGAATAGACTGGGCTTAATAACATTTCGACATTATATTTATTATGATTCGACTGAGAATATGGACAACAAAGAATTGGGACATGTATTAGTTAGGATAAGTTGGTATAGGTTGTTCTTTATTTGTATTTTTTTTTCTGCAAAGGTGTTTTTTCAGAGGTGTATTTGTTTGGTTGTGTTTGACTTCTACCGAAAGTTGCAATCGATTTGATGGTTACCATTGCGGTAATGGTTGGTTACTGTTATAGTAATTGTTTAGCTCCCTATGTTTCATACCAACTACATTTTCATGTGTGTAAAAAGATTAGGGCGGATCTAGAATTTTTTTGAGTGGGGCAAAATTTTAATAGAATTTTTTTTTTATTTTTAACGAGGGCAAAAATTGTAATGAAGCAAAATTTTATTTTTTTTTGTGGGGGCAAAACTTAAAATAATAATTTTTTCATGAAATTTGTTGAAGGCTACGGGGGCAAGTACCCTTACTTGCCTCTCTACTGTAGCTCCGTCCCTTAAAAAGATTATTTGTTTTAAGATAAGCTACTTGGATATTACCAAGCATTAACACCTAGATTGATAAAATCACTCAACTAATAAGAAAATACATAAATTAGGCAGGATTTAATGTGGTAAAATCACAAGACAAATTGATAATAAATCCACTAAAGCCAAAAACTTTAAACCTCATATGGTCTCCCGTATGAATTTGTGCTATGACTGTCCCTTAATACCCAACATTAGGGAGATACATGGTTTCAGTGGCATACACAACCACCGGTGACTCAACACGGGTGTATCTAACCTTAAGCTTTTGTCTTTCAACTTATACAAGCTTACATGTTTATCAACAATTAACATGTAACCTATACATAGGCGTGTGCTTTAAACGTAACTTTAAATCATCAATTTCTGCCTTAAATCCTCCCAAACTTTATTGCTTTTGATCCACGAAGACAACTAAAAATAACTTTAACTTATCGATCTCCCTCTCAAATCTTCCCAAATTTCATTCCTTTTGGTCATGAAGACAACTAAACACTTTCAGAGCTTAAGGTTAGTGGAAATAGATGAACAAACATCTCTAAAATGGGGTTGGACCTAAAATAACGTCCAAAATGAAAAATATGAAATGCAATTAGAGAAAGAAGTAGCTACCAAGTTAGTACGTTTCTCTTTTTAGTTTTATTGATTATTTTGATTCCTTGTGCTTGTGTTTACCTTTAGTGAGGATAACTCTTAATGTAGGAGAAGGTGACCCAATTAGGAACGGATCTATTAATTTTTTTGAGCGGGGGCAAAATTTTATTTTTAATGGGAGCAAAAATTTACTTTTTTATGAGGTCAAAACTTAAAATAATAATTTTTTATATAAATTTTTTTGAGGCTTCGTCCATGGACCCAATGGCAACAATCAATCAACATAATCCATTTTTTTTCCTCTCCGGAGGCTGTGCTTATTAGTCTATAGTATTTCTTTATTTTAAGCTGAAAGTTGACAAAGTTTAAGCAAGATTTTGATATTCTTTGACTTAGCCAAGGAAACAACATTCCATATTGGAGGACATGTTCACATACAAATTAGTAAAATAATTTTGATTATTTCAAATGAACATTTCTTTGACTTAGCCAATAAAACTACATTCTATATTGAAGGACATGTTCATATAAATATATGACTTAATAAGAAATAAAATGAGCTACATTTGGATGAATAAGATTATACCATGTAACTAGCCAAGCATTACATATATAACATACAAATGTAGCAATTTATCGAGATAAATAGTTGTTTCTTAATAACCAAAGTTGTGCAAAAAGAGGAAAAAACAATTTTTTCATAACTCCTAAATGTTACAAACCAATTTCCCAATCAACTTACAATATTGTGCTGTTGGAACAAATTGTCATAATTTATATACAAATTTAGCTAATGTAACTCCAAAAAACTATTAGATATATGAAAATGTCTCAATATTAGAGCTAGGTGCTTCAGGTGCCCAACATATGTTATCACGTGGGAACTACAAAGTAAAGATAAAAATAAAATAATTATAATTATGTCAAATTTGCATTATTTAAATGAATTAATATATATACTTACATCTTGCAAGTTAAAATGATATTACGGATGAGACTCTTACCTTAACACATAGAAGATATCTGTCATAATTTTATAAGTAACGAACCTTTAACTCATTTATCAATCCTGAATACTTATAAGACACTTTCAATTTGAATATTGATTAAAATTTTGCATAATAATGGTATCATTAAAACTATAATTGTAATACTTACTTTTGTATTTAATGCAACGATAAAAATATTGACCAATATTAGGCTAAACATTTAATATCTCTAACTTTATCTTCTCGTTATAGTTGGACAATCAATATAAGGTATATACATCTAAATCACGTTATAAATTAAAATGAAATTCAATTAGTATACCATTTATAATAATCATTGAACATAATGGTTTCTCCCCAAAAAATTGAGCATATATCCTTACACCTTTTGCTAAATTATTAAAAAGAACAATAGACAACATTTTTGAACCTATTAACGACACCTTTACACTCTTCTCACATCAAGTATATACTAGGTGCATAAGCAACAAAAACTACATTTATTTTATTTCTATCCATATTTCTTTTAATTCTATTACAATATCTTCCTATGAATATATTAATAAAAGATATCACATATCAAAAAGTATATTAGACCACTTGTATATTTATTGATGCAATAAGGGAATAATGGAGTTTGGGCTGTAGCTACGAATGCTATCGAGGGTCTAATGAGAGGAATGGAATCTAGGTTCAAAGCTTCCATGCCACCTATGTAACACCTAAATACCCCCTGGGAGGATATGTGGATGCCACCCAAAACAGTACAATCCAATCCAACCATCAAACTGGTATTTATTTTATTTAGTATCTCAAACCCACACACATATATTACATATCACAAATCTCGGAACAAAAATCCAAAGAATATTTACAGGCCCAAACACGCGAAACAAAATTCATGTTCGAGAAATATAAAACAGACTCCTTTGGCCACTGCAGTTGACTCGTCCCAGTCTTTAAACTCCTCGCTCTGAACCTACACGAGGCAAATCCACCGTGCTAAGCATATAGCTTAGTGAGTAATCATTTATCTAAATTTACCGATTTCTTTTCACAATAACAGTATAATCATGCATACAGAGATTAATAATCAGACCAGATCGTCTTTTAATGTTGAGTCCATGTTTTGCGTTGGGCCCGTGTCTTGCGTACCTCAGTACCTCAAGTTTGCACGCGACTCAACCTCAAGGTTGCACGCGACCACAACCCAACAAAGCAGAAGTCCATAAAACGGAAGTGGGTAACGGGACTTATCAGAAGACCGAAGTCTCGACACCGAAGTGTCCATATCAGAAGACACCAAAGTGTCCATATCAGAAGCCAAAGGCTCGACACCGAAGTGTCACAGAAGCGCTACAGACCCTTCTAGGCATGCCTATTTACCCACAACTCGGACAGAACAAATCATTTCAGACATTTCATGTGCAATAAAATTATCACGTTCAATAAAATACTCATGCAATAATCGCCTCGGACGTTCATTGTCCGGAACAATACACAATTCAGTATACAGTCATCAAAATCAATTTTACTTCAGTAAACAAATCAAAGTGAGACCATCCCAGGTCTCTTACAAAATTTACCGTCTAATTACTAAAATTACTGACCAGTATTACTTAAATTACTGACCAGTATTACTTAAATTACCAGTATTACTGACCTCAATCGCCCTTACTGTCTATTGCCTTGACGTCTCGGCAATGTCTGGACTTGGTCGGTCTATGTGTTCTGCTATCACAATGAACTAAGGACTAATCTCGTTATTTGCAGCAGAAAAGCAGATCGATCGAAAGCAGCAGAGGATGAACTCGATTTTATGCGGTTATACACGGTTCTGTATAACCCTTATATCATTTAATTTTTACTGTGTGATAAATAGTGGATTACTGTGGGATAAATAGTTAAAAACACACTTATGATTTCGGAATCAACTAAATCCCAGAAGTTCCAAACGACTTCCAAAAATTTACCAAAAATTCCGTCATAAAATATTGACTGCCAAATAATTGTTCCAAAAATACTCCATACGTCACCAATAATTTCTAAAAATCATTGAAGTCTCCAAAAATTACTAAAAATATCATAATATTGTCCGAATAACTCCGAAAATTCATTAAACCAATGTACCCGGAAAATGCCATGAATGCATGCCAAACTATCAAAGAGACAGAACATCAATCGGACTAAATTTGCTCAATATGCTAACCCCTAATTTGGGGCGTTACAACCTAAATTTCGTTAGAACTTTGCAGTGCTTATACTAATAAGAGGTTCAAATCGAAAGATACCTCTTAAATGCATGAAATGTCTTTAATCTTGCATTACAAACTAAGTAGGGGATTGTTGGAAAATAGTTTGAAATGCAAGGAATTGTATGAAGAAGTACAAATGAAAAGACATGTCTTTTCAATTCAAATGCCATGAATGGTCACATATTTTACCAAAAGGTGCCATGAACAATCATGTACATTATAAATGAATGGTCGTATGTTTTCCCAAGAGGTGTCATGAACAATCATGTACATTATGAATAGGTGCCATGAACAATCATGTGCATTATGAATGGGTGTCTTTAAGTCTATATAAGGTTGGTTTAACATCCAATTCATGGTTAATACACAACCAAATCTTTTCTTGTTCATCTTTCTCATATTCATTCTTAATTAAAGTTCATCTTTGGTTCTCTATTGATTTTGTTGTCTTAGAGAACATTAGGCTTGTTGTATCCTAGAAAGAAATTTGTCAAAACTCTGCAGCAACTAATGGGGGCAAATATTTCCTTAAAGATAGTGATTTTTTACGCCTCAAGCCATCCAACTGATTGTTGGTTTTTAACAAGACATTGCTCAACCAGTTTGGTGAATGTTTAAGGGAACCCATAGGCTTGTAAAGTATTGATGATGAAGTTCTAACTGATGGAATCAAAGGCTTTATAAATTTGTACTTTAATAATATAACTTAAAGTAACCTTTTCTATTATAGTTCTTGAATAACTCTTGTGTAAGGAGTATATCATCTCCTATATATCTCCCATATATAAAGGCTACTTAAGTTAGATTGATGAGGAACTTTAAAACTAGCTTGAATCTTAATTCTAAAAACTTAGAAATAATTTCGCAAATGGTGTTGCACCATCTCCAACTATTTAGCCTTAGAAATGGCTTAAATTTTTACCAAGATTATATTTTTATGCATTTTTCTAAAATAATGGAAGAGATCTTTAAAAAAAGTACTTCTAAATTACAAGGAGCCTAATTCCTATTCATAGAATATGTTTTTTGAAGCTTACATTCAAATAAAAAGAAACTCGATTCAAGTTATCTTATGGATGATTTAAATGCAAAAGAGGTTGACTGTAGAGATATGGGTTACTCCTTCAATATCTTGACTTTTACTTTATGAATTATATCATAATTATACATCAATTTTTCTGTAAAATATTCATTGAATAAACCTGAAACTTTATCAATCACAATAAATAACAAAATAAATTATTATAATTATTTATATACAAAATAGTTTGAACAAACAATTTTCACATACTAATGCAAAGATTTTAAAATTTTGTAGTTGAGTACTAAAGCTTTATTTAAATGAAGCAAAAATTAACTACAAATTTGCAAAACGTCCCATCGGTCTAATTCAGAAAGCATGCATATACACATGTTACCAACTTTTAAATGAGTTTCTACCAAATTACAAATTTTTTTCATATTTTAATTTTTTTAAAATCAAGATCACTTTAAATTCTATAAAATAATTAATATATAAATCATAATAAAGTATGAATCATAATATGTGCCTTATTTTGAAGCTTCATCATTTTTTGTCATATCCCTTGAACCATTTTCGAAATTGGATCATCTTAACTACTGTGGCTGCATAAGTGTTCAGTTTCTAACGATATTCATAGAACAAGTTGAGAGAACTCTGCAATTGTTTCATACAGTTAGGCAAGGAGTGCTAGCTCTCTTAGAGATTAAGCTTATTTATAATAGGATTATGACATTTTAGTAATTTAATTGAAACTAAATTCTAATTTCAATTAAACTTTAATTAGAATTACAAATAATTCTAATTAAATACCAATTATACCTAAATATGATCTAATATCTTATATTGATTTTTATTTATTAAATATCTTATATTTAACTATAAAGTTTCTTAAACTTTACAATCAAGTTTAACCTGATTAAAATATCATTTCTGTCTTCAACTCGTTCTTTATGTGTGACCTATTAAGTTCCCAAATATGTTGGCAATGGATACAAATTATCACCGTAACTCATATTAGGATTAGATAAATTAAACTCCTTTAATCTATCTTTACTTCTCTAATTAAATAATTTGTATCCATATATCAAGATTGATGTCTAGTATCGCATCTGACTGCTCAATATTTAAGAATATTAAAGTTGTTTTGTCTAACTTTTCTGTGCATAACTTTTTTATAATCATCATACAATAGAGTATAAAAATAATGTTTACTCTATTTTTAGTACAATCACATTAGTTCTTCATAATTAGCTATTGATTCAATTAATGACATTTGTAAACTGTTTATAAAATATCATTTCACCTTAGCAAAGGATTTCTTAAATCAATACTAATCGAGAGCAATAAAACATTATTCCTAATTACTTTAAGGTGATAAATCATGTATCAATCACTACCTTTTTATAGTTCATGCTACACAACTACTAATTAAGCTATCCTTATCTAAAACAGGTTATAAGTAGTATCAAAACATAGCAATCCTTATATAAGATAATTTTGGAGATCTCAAGTCAAGTGATCACTTATACAATCATTACAATGAAAATTTTTATAGATATATAAGTAATGTTCCAAATAGATTTCTCATATGAGATTAGTTCAATGAACTTGTTTTCTAACAAGTACCTACATATTTTTTTTAAGTATCTCGATACTTTAGTCTATGAGATCGATTACCTCCTTCATAAGGAAAAATATAACATATGTTAGTCTTTTTATGTTCTATTAATGTTCAGTCTTAATAGAACAATGACTAAGAACAGTTTAAGGATAATATATAAATATAATATGAATTTTATTATTATATTCTCATCATAATTTTATTTGCAATGTATAATTATCCCATAGACTTTATTATATACATCTAAGAATGTAAAAGATAAAGAATATTTTTAAATTATTTTGTCACTAAATTACAACTAACCAATTGGCTGTAGGGTATAAACTAACATATTTAATAGCTTTTAACTAGTACGCAATTGTTGAAATGTGATCTTTTTAAATTACGGAAGAATTCAATAAATTTTAAAGATTTATCGTATTGTTATCCTTTTGATGTCAAAATCTACTCAAGTTTTTTCTTTTAATTTCAAATTATTCCTGTAGATTTAGTCCAAAATCAAAACCTGACGGAGTTTGAAAAGTATGGCCATTGCCAAACTCATTATTATATTCATAGCAATTAAACAAAGTCAAGAAATTAAAGCTATAAGTCAGAAACTTAAAATAGCCGAAGAAAACTGAAAGCCGGTTAATTGGGCGAATAATCTACCCTACGGCAATTCATTTAATTGGGTTATGACGGTTTGTCAAATCTATTAAAGTTATTATCACCTTCGAGAAAGAGAGAGCACTGGAGACGCTTCATTCGGTCTTTTTACCAAAGTGTTGAATATCGTAATATACCGATTGGAAAATGATATGAAAATTATTAGTTCCCTTCTAGATGAAGATGCCAAATAATAGTAGTTGGTTTCGGTTGAGTAACAATTTAAATTTTAAAAAGAAGGAGGACTAAATTTTTTTAAAAAAAAACTTATCAAAACTTTCTTCTTAGCTCTGTTTTGAAAACCGGACCGGATCAGCCGGTCTGACCGGTTTAACCGGTGACCGATCAACTATACGGTCCGATTCGCTCTTAAAAACTGGTTCTTAATTAAACCAGTGAGAACCGGTCGAACCGGTTCGGTTCAATCGGTCCGACTATTGGTTCAATAAATTTTTTATTTTTTATTTTTTGGTATTTTGGTATTTTTTAATATTAGTAATATTATATATAATTAAATATAATTATTGCATAATTATGACGTCACACTGGTTCGACCGGTAGTTGAACCGATCAAGTCGGTGACTAATAAAGCATCCGGTTCGATGGCCGATTCAAGTTTCAAAACACTGCTTCTTAGCCCCCCTTCAATCTCCACCAGATATGAAAATCACAAACCTCCCTTGCCAGCTCGTTGTTACCGTCGCCGTCTCCTGTTGCTTGCTGCTGTCACCAGTTTTTGCTGCCCCTTATCTCCTCTATTCCGTCATTTGTCATCTCTAATCGAGAGGCAGGAAGTCGATTGGTCTTCCACCTAAAACACAGCTGAAGGATTATTAAAAGCGTATAAAACAAAATTAAATTTCTCATCTAAGAAAGGATATGAAATTTTCCAAAAAGAAAAAAATGACTTAAATTCGGGAAGGGTAAATTTTGTGTTTTGTTAATATCAATTTTGCTACTAATATTTTATTTTTGTGATTCAAAGGAAGCAAAAACAAATTATTCAAATATAAAAATTAATTAAGTCAAAAGATATGTTATATAACTTACGAAACTAATTGTGTAAATTCAATAAAATCAAATATTTTATATCCTTAACTTGATCATTTTAATGCTTAAGATATTTTTAATACATATATGTTTCATATTCAATTTTAATGCATGTGTTTTTGTTTTGATTTTCAAAGAAAAACATCTTGATTTTTAAAATAAATTTTCGAGAACTTTTAAAGTGAGTCAAGGCAATTTTTTTTAAAATCAAAATGAGAACAGAGACTTTAAGAAGGTTCTTCTTGAGATAGTTAAGATTAGAGTTTATTGGAATCTCAAGTGATTCCTGAATAATGGATATAGGCATATTTTCTTTTTCAACCAGTTCTAAATCAGGTTGCAATCTCTCTTCTTATTCTCTTTACATTACTATCTTTTTGTGATTGTATTTTTAACTATATTGTCATTTTACACTATTATTCTATTAAAACTTAATCAAATTACATTTTAAGTGGCAAAAAATCTTATAATCATAAACATGCAATTCACTTCCCCTTCTCTTATATGCCATTAAAGATTAATAAGTAGTATTAGAATGTGTCTCCTATATTAAAGTTTCAAATAAAATTTTTAAGCAATGATCATCATGACATACCTAGATGCATTAACATCTTCATATATCTAAAAGATTCAATAAGTTAGTAGAGATCCATTATTTGATGGGAATTATTGTTTATATTTAAAAAATAAAGTCTTTATGGCAAAAATCATTGCATGTGAGAGATTATCTTAGATAGCCCATTTATTCCCCTCACCAGTGCGGATTCAGAAATTTTTTTGAGTGGGAGCAAAATTTTATTTTTTATTGGGGCAAAATTTTAATGGAGATAACATTTTTTTGAGTGGGGGAAAAGTTTATTTTATTGAATAAAAAATTTAAAATAATAATATTTTTATATAATTTTTTTTGAAAAAATTGGGGGTAGTGGGGGCAAGTGGTGTACATCCACATCTGCCCCTCACGACCCCAAATGATAATAAAGTTCCTAAACCAAAGCAAGAAGAGGATCCTCAAGAAAAAGAAACTCATTTTGTTGAATAAAAAGATTATTGGCATTTTATTTTTTTTCATTGGGAGGAAATGAATTAAATAGGATATTTATATATGAGACAACACATAAAATTTGACAAATATTAGAATTCTCAGGTAGGAAAATTAACTAAGCCAAGAAGAGAAAAGCTATCATCCTTATACATCTATATGAATTGTTTCAAATTAAGCATGATGACAACATTACCAAGAATGTGCATTATATTTATTAATATTAAAAATAATCTTAAAGGCCTAGGTAAATCATATACCAATATTGAGATGGTGAGAAAATTGCTTAGGTCTCTTCCAAAGACATAGAAAGTTATGGTCATGTTTGGTTGGGGGTTTATTAATAGAATGGAATGTAATATAATATTGTTCTATCATTTGGAAGGAGGGTTTAATTGCCTTCACATCTTAATTTTGGTTACAAGTCCTTGTGTTTTGATACAAATGTGAGAAGAATTGAGTGAAAATCTTGTGAATATTGCATGAATGTTAATTTGATTGTCTTGTGAACATTACATGGAAATCAGAACAATTTTGCATGTCACACACGTTAATTGCATGACCACACATTTAATTACATGGTCACATCGGTGACCATGTAAGTCACAGGTGTGGCGCATAAATTATATGGTCACAGTTATGACCATGTAACTCATGGGCGTGAATTAGATGGCCACACTCATGACCATATAACTCACAGGTGTGACAATGGGTCACACCTGTGACCATGGCTACGGAAGGTTGACAATGAGTCACACCTATGACTGCCATACCCGCCCTGTGATCATTCCTTTGCAGTCTAACGTGTAACACTTGCAGGGCCTTGACGACACAGATAAAGCCTACCCTAAACCTAGACTTGACCTATAAATAGAAAAGGAAAGGCTAGACAAGGGGTTGGAACCAAGAGCTAGTGGCACATTCTATCATTCTCTCATTTCACATTCTACACACAGACTCATTCAGGGACAAAAACAGAGAGAAAGAAAGAAGGTGGAAAAGAGAGCAGAGAAAGCACAGACCAGTCAAGTGAGGTAAAGAAGAAGAACAATAGAGAGGTGGAAACAACTTGAGCATCTGATCATTTAGGTGAGAACTAAGGAGGAACAAAAGGAGAGAGCCAATACAGAGAGCTTGAGAGTGTAGGAGATCACCACAACTCTCTCATCCAAACACTTTTTTGCTTATTCTGTTTATTATTTCTCTGTTGTTTTATTGAACTTACTCCTCTATTAATTGATAGACTCATACTCTGTTAGCTTTTGATAGTTCATTTCGATTATTCACTTTCTTTAATGCTTCTCTTATACTGATTAAGATGGGATTGAACTATTTGAATATGATGAATCTTGTTATTTCCGTGATGGGCTGATATCTTTTTCTTGAGGATTAACGTAGATATTTTAGTTAAATATGTATGATTGAGGAACTGTGTTATTATCTTATGTTTGCTATAGTTTTTGAACTAAATGGATGTAATAACATGACCAAACTTTCCATCATTTTGGTATTAAATGAAGGATCGAGAGAAGAAGTTTAATATGGAATAAGAAACAATGGACGTTTAAGTTAAGAACTAGAAATATATTAATTTAAGTGGTAATTAGTTGTCGGGTTTCCATAATTAATTCGAATAATAACTTGTCGAATATAAAAGTTAGACTTAGTTTATTATTCGAGTTGATCTTGGAACCCAATTGTTAATTTAGTAAGACAACAACCCAATCATTCCCCTTAGTCATGTATAGGATATTAAATTAGTGAAATTAATTCTGAAGAGTTTTCCACTTTGATTAATATATTTGTTTTTGCTTGAATCAGTTTACTTTTTAGTTTAATTTTGTTATTTTCTTTAAATCATTCACCCAAAAAATCGGGATAGAATATTTAAGATTGCATCTTTTTTTTGTTTAAGGATAATTTGACTGAACTAATTTCACCTCTGTAAGAAACGGCCCTAGGTAATCAACTACAACTACCTCATATACTTGCGAGAAGAATAGCCTAGGTATTTTTAAAACTTATTTGGGCACAACAAGTTTTTGGTGTCATTGTCAGGGGAGGTGTTTAGTGTTTTCACTTAATTTAATTTTGATTGTTTTGTCTATTCATGCATACATTTTTCGTGTTATTTCATCGAGTTGTTTTAGTAATTTTCTTATTAATTCACTATTGTTCTTATTTGGTTTATGTGATGAAGGAGGTCTCAAGAAAGTGAACTTGCTCCCTTTATTGATAACGTACATTAGATAAAAGGACCTCAAAGGGACTTTAAAGACAATCTCTAGGAACCCAAGCCTGAAGATCAAGAGATGGGTGAAAGGCAATAAATAATGAAGGAATATGCTAGACTAGTAATTGGTATTGCCAGTTCGTGTATATGTTTAGGAGAGGCAGCTAGAAACTATGAATTGAAGAGCATCCACTATAACATGTTGTCATTGTTTGATGGGGTTCCCAATGAAGACCCTCTAAACATCATTCGAAAATTCTACACCACTCTCTAGATATTCCAGTTGGATGGTCTAAAAGAAGATTAACTCAGGATGAGGCTTTTCCTATATACATTGAAGGATCGGCCCAAGGCATGATTGATGACCCTTCCATCTTATTCACTAACTATATGGGAGGAAGTATACAACAAATTCATGGGAAAATTTTATTCCCGCCAGAAGACTTCTAAGTTGCGGACAATGATAGCTACCTTCAATCAGATGGAGGGAGCGTCATTCCATAAGGCGTGAGATTGCTTCAAACTTCTGCTAATATAACATCCCCACCATCATTTTCCACTCTACATGTAAAACCAGTTCTTTTATGATGGATTGACGATTGACACAATAATGATAGTACACGGTGGACAATGCAGCAAGAGGAGTTGTGGAAGAGAAAACTGCTAAAGAAACATATGAGATCTTTGAAAAGTTGGAGGCCAATTCTCAATAAAAGCGTGTGAGAGGGAGAAGAGTTGGAGTTCATGAAGTGAGTTCAAATTAAGAAATGGTTATGCAATTGGCTGAGTTGACGAAGCATAAAAATGCTAACTATGAGTCTACCCTAAAACGTTCCAAATTAAGAGGTATGTGGTATATATGGAATTTATGCTCATAGAGCTAATGTTTGTTCACATTCTTTTGAATTTTTTGCAGGTGTAAAAGAACAAGTGGACTCGCTTGAGGGTTTTCAACCAAGGGTACGAAATGATTTATATTCGAACACCTACAAGCCTAGTTGGAGAAGCCACCCTAACTTTTCATGGAAGACCAATAATCCAACAGTGCAACCCCAACCATAATATCAAAATTTTCAGAGACAAAACTAGTTTCAGGGGCAATCATCAAATCAGAATCTACCGAGCAAGCCTTCTTTGGAGGAAAGTCTGAATGTGTTTATTCAAGTAACAACTCATAATCAAGAAACTAACAATAAGAGATTTGACTCCTTGGAAGCGTCTGTAAGGAGGATTGAGACTTAAGTAGGGCAACTCGATGCTCAATTGCACAACAACCCAAAAACGAAATTGCCCAGTCAACCCAAACAAGCTTAAGCAGTCACTATTATGCGAAGTGGTAAAGTGACTGATAATCATGTTGAGATCCCTTCTAATCTACCTAATGCAAGTAATAAAGAGGAGGAGAGCCTTACTAATGAAAAAGGTGAGTAAAATGAAGAAAGCAATGGGCGTGAAAACTTTTCAAGTCATATTCAACAAGGTGAAAAACTGGGGCATGCAACTGACTGCAATGAAGGACCAAGACTGCATAAGGCAACTAATCCTTATAGACCATTGATTCCATATCCGAGCTGTAACAAGACAAGCAATTTTATGATCTATATAACATGTTTTCCAAAGTTAATATTAATATGCCTTTGTTAGGTGTGATTAGGAACATTCCAACTTATTTGAAGTTCTTCACGAAACTAAGTACCAAAAAATGGAAGTTTGAGCCAACTGAGAAGGTGATAGTTTTAGAAGTTGCAAGTGTAGTGCTTCAGCAGCAATTACCCCCCAAATTGAAAGACCCAGGGAGTTTTCTTGTGTAAGTATCAATGGGTAATGGTGATGAGGTTAAGGATATGGTTGACCTTGGGGCGAGTATTTATCAAAAATTGGATCTAGGACAGTCTACAATCATGTGTTTGCAATTAGCTAATAGGTCAATCAGTTATTCGAAAAGAATAATGGAGGATGTGTTAGTGAAGGTGGGAGGATTGCTTGTTCCCGTAGACTTTGTTGTCCTAGACATGGAGGATTTTAAAGAATAAGGGAAGGAGTACTGTTACCCCCAAATTTTTTTTATGATTATTAAGCATGATTAGATTAAATTGAAGTCTTAATAAATTAGATTAAGTGACATTTAACTAAGTATAGTAGTAATTAATGGAATAAGTTGATATGAAATAATGAGATTTAATGAACAAGATAACATGTATTAAATATGATATTAATAAGTTAGGTAGTAAGTGAATGGAATTTATGTGTTAGTTGAATTTTAAAAGACTAATGGGCCTAAATTATAAGTGAAAGGGCTTTAAAGAGTGAAGTTAGGTTAGTAGAGAATGAAAGAAAGAAAAGAAGAGTAAATGGGCTTGGGTTCAAATGGGCTTAAGTTAAGTAGTTAGAGGATAAAAGGAATAAGAAAAGAGAGGAGTTAGTGAAGAAGAGAAGAAGTAATGAAAATTTAGAGAGAAAGAAGAGGGAGGAGTCGTTCGTGGAGAAGAAAGGAGAAGAAAAGAAAATGGTTGCTAGGGTTTGAGATTTCTAAAGGTTCAAGAGGTTGTATGAAGAAAGTGCAAGAAATAAAAGTGAAGAAGAAGGCTAGAGCTTCATATTGAACCAAGAAACTCTTGATGTAGTTGAGGATTTAAGGTAAGTCATGAAATTTAGTTTGAGTTTTTGCTTGGGTTTTGGTTGAGAAAGGTTAGAAAGAAAGTGGGTTTAGTGATTCTAAGGTTAATTTCAAGGTTTAAGTTTTAGAGTTTTTCCAATTTCAAAATCCTATATTGATTTAGGATTTTCTAATGTTATAATGGAAGTAAGACAAGGAGAAGGAGAAGAGCAAGAAGAAGAGCTCCATTAGTCAAAGATTTAGCAAGTATAAGGTGGGTTCCCTATTTATCTTTATGTTTATAAGCTATTAATGCAAAACAATAAATGACATTAATGAGTGTTTACTACTTGTAAAGTGAGTATTAATGGTTGTATTTAATGCTTGTTGTGGTTGTTGTTATATGACATGAAATATGAATCATGTATGATTGATGGTAGTATATGCTAATTTCTTGATGATGGTTGAGTTAGTTTGAAGAACTAGCTTAAATGAGTATGAATGCACAACATGAACTATGCATGAAATGCACATTATGAATTATGCATGAAAAATCAGATTTTTAAGAAACAGTGGATTGGACAAGAACAGTCCAATTTTTCTATTATGCATGAATGTTGTGTTATGTGGGTAAGGTATAGTCCCAAGAACTGTCACATGCACGTCGACCATGAAAAGGCTTCGCCCGCCTGCCCGATTGTGGCTAAGATGATCCATTTTAAGGACTCCTCAAGATTTTGCCCACATAAGATCATTTGATGAGATTATGTGGTTGCCATGAATTTGGACTTACTGAACCATTTGTTATGTCTCCTATGTGTTTACATGAAAATGCAAGATTTAGGAATGTTTAAATTGTGAGAAATTGTGT
>JAOQMR010067382.1:1974-13028 GCA_027563865.1 Erythroxylum pelleterianum | reverse complement strand
AAGAAGAAGTTCACAAGTCCTAAGGGAGGTATGGTCAAGAAGAAGGTTAAGGAGACTGCCTTTAAGGGAACATGCTTCCATTGTGGTAAGGATGGCCATTGGAAAAGAAACTGTAAAGCCTATCTGGAGTCAGTAAAGCAGAAGAAGGCATCAGATGCCCCATCTACTTTAGGTATGTTTGTTATTGATATTAATACTATTTATAATAATAACATATGGGTATTGGATACTGGTTGTGGCTCACGCATATGTACTGATATGCAGGACCTCAGGAACAGTAAACAACTCAACAAAGGAGAGTCAGACTTGTGCGTGGGCAATGGAGCTAGAGTTGTGGCATTAGTGGGCTTGTAATAGAATTGGATGATTGTTTTTATGTAACTGTATTGACTAAGAATATTATTTTAGTTTCTAGTCTTAATAAAGCTAGTTTTCATTTAAATTTTAGTAACAATAGTTGTTCTATTAGTTTGAATGGAATGTTTTATGCTACGGGTACAATATGCAATGGAATATACATGTTAGATATGTCCAACCCAGTTTTAAATATTAATGACAATAACACACAAAAAAGAGATAATGTGAAATCTTTGTACTTATGGCATTATCACCTTGTCCATATAAGCGAGAGATGTATGAATAAATAACAAGTGTGGTAGTTTAGAGTCATTTGATTATGAATCATATGGCACATGTGGATTTTGGTTATTAGGCAAAATGACAAAATTACCATTTAAGGGAAAGAGTGAATGAACTACTGGGCTATTGGACTTAATACATTCAGATGTATGTGATCCGATGTCCATACATGTCAAAGGTAGTTTCATATACTTCATTACCTTTATCGTTGATTATTCACGATATGGGTATGTATATCTTATGAGATACAAATATGATGCCTTTGAAAAGTTCAAGGAATTCACAAATGAAGTAGAGAAACAACTTAGCGGAAGTATTAAAGCACTTTGATCAAATCGAGGTGGTGAATACTTAAGCCAAGAGTTTCTAAATTATCTCAAAGATAATGGGATAGTATCCTATTCGACTCCACCTTACACGTCGCAACATAATGGTGTGGCGTAAAGGAGAAACCGAACCTTGATAGACATGATGAGGTCAATAATGGGCTTAACAGATTTGCCAAAATCTTTTTAGTGATATGCACTCGAGACTGCTATTTATGTGTCAAACAAAGTCCCTTCAAAGTCAGTAGATGTTACTTCATATGAGATGTGGACTAATAAGAAACTCTATCTTTCTCATATGAAAGTTTAGGGTTGTTCAGTTTATGTGAAGCGGATTCAATCAAATAAGCTAGAAGCTAAATCTGACAAGTGTCTGTTTGTAAGATATCCTAAAGAAACAATAGGATATCAGTTCTACAATATTTTGAAAAAAAAATTGTTTGCTTCAAAGTATGTTGTCTTTTTAGAGAAAGAGTTTCTTCTAAAAGAAGATAGTGGGAGCAAAATTGAAATTATGGAAGTTCAAGATGCTCAAACAGACACAGATCAACTACATGAACCCGAGACTATTGCTCATAATGATGAAACAATAGTTCAATCTTCTGACACACAATAAGTTTGTAGCTCAAGTAAGATACGTCATGTTCCAGAGGGATATGGATTTTTCATAGGTGAACATAATGACGTATTGCTCATAGAAGATGATGAGCCTACTACCTATAGAGAAGTTCTGAAGAGTTCAGAATTTGATAAATGGCTTCAAGCCATGAAATTCGAAATGAATTCTATGTATAAAAACCAAGTATGGACTTTGGTTGACCCACCCAAAAGGATAAAACCCATAGGGTGAAAATGGGTTTTCAAGAAGAAAACTGACATGGAGGGTAATTTAGTTACCTATAAAGTTAGGCTTGTAGCTAAAGGTTATTGTCAAAGACAAGGAGTTGACTATGATGAAACATTTAGCCCGGTAGCCATGCTTAAATCCATTAGGATACTCCTGGTCATTGCTGCTCATTATGATTATGAGATATGGCAAATGGATGTAAAGATAACTTTTCTTAATGGAAACCTAATCGAGGATGTGTATATGACACAACCCGATGGTTTCATATCCAAAGATGGTGAAAACGTATGCAAGCTTCAAAATTTCATTTATGAATTGAAGCAAGCATCTAAGAGTTGGAATATTCGATTTGATGAGATAATCAAATAGTTTGGTTTCTCACAAAATCTGGATGAAGCTTATATATATAAGAAGGTTAGTGGGAGTGCAATTGCATTCCTTGTGTTATATGTAAATGAGATATTAATAATAGGAAACGATGTCTCAACTTTACAATCAGTTAAGATTTGGTTGTCCAAGAATTTCTCTATGAAAGACCTTGGAGAAGCAAATTATATTTTGGCGATAAGAATCTATAAAGATAGATCTAAGAAGTTGCTTGGTCTTTCTCAGTCTACATACATAGACAAGATGCCAAAGAGTTTTAGCATGGAAAGTTCCAAGAGAGGTTATCTTCCCATGACACATGGGATTACACTCTAGAAATCTATGTGTCCAAAGACACAAGATGAAAGGACTCGTATGAATTCGATCCCTTATGCTTCGTCTATATGATCAATATTGTATGCTATGTTATGTATGAGACCCGATGTATCATATGCTCTAAGTATTACAAGCAGATACCAGTCGAATCCTAGTGAAGGTCATTAGGTGGCTGTCAAGAATATCCTTAAGTACTTAAGAAGAACTAAAAATGTATTATTGGTATATAGAGAAGGAGATCTTGTTATGAGCGAGTATACAGATGCCAGTTTCCAATCTCACAGGGATGACTCAAGATCCTAGTAAAGATATATTTTTACACTGAATGGTGGAGTAGTCAATTGGAAAAGTTCCAAATAAGAGATAACTGTAGATTCAACAACGAAGCAGAGTACATTGCTGCTTCAGAACCAAAAAAGGAGCAGTTTGGATCAAGAAGTTTATCATAGAACTTGGATTGGTTCCTAGCATTGTTGACCTAGTACAGTTATATTGTGCCAACAATGGTGCCATAGTGCAAGTAAATGAACCAAGGTCTCATCAGAAATCTAAACATGTACTCAGGCGATACCATTTGATTAGAGAAATCATTAGTAGAAATGATGTCAAGATAGAGAGAGTGCCCACTGATCAGAATATTATTGATCCTTTGACTAAGTTGATTCCTAAAAAAGATATGATTCTCACTTGCCTATGGTATTGATACAAAGGCGATTGGCTTTATTGTAAGTGGGAGGTTGTTAAAGAAGTAAAGGAAATTGCTTTTAGCACTTATTGTGCAAATCTTTATGATTAATAAAAAGGCATTTTCGTTAATTTGATGTTTATGTCCTTTATGAATTGATAGTGATCTTAAATTGAATCAATGAAGTCCTTGATACATTACATAACATGAAGGAAATCATGATGAGATCATAATAATAAGATTCCTATCATGTGTAATTATGTTAGTGTCTAAATGACTCCTAATTATAGGATTAATGAGACGGGATATTATTAATCCAGACAGACTAGAACATGTTATAATCCTTGATTAGATCAAGCAGTGGATCTCATAAGCTGTAAGTATGAGTTGTTTAGAGTTAACATGTGGATGCTCCATTGCTCGTTGTCTCTCAGAGGTTGCTTATAAGGTGGTGATTAGGTATAGTTTGAGGTATTCAAAGGTAAATGAGTAGCCAATAAACGATTCACCACTCCTGATAGGAGGAAATGATACCTACGACCTCTTGTCGGGGCTATTACTCGATAATCCCTAGCTAGAGTGGAAATGTCATGAAAATAGTCTTTAGTGACATATCCAATTGAGTAATGAGCCTCATGGACAAGAACTAACATCACTTAGGCTAGATGTGATGTCAGTCCAGTGGGAGTTGACACTTTAACCATACTCTGAACCAATTAGGGTATAAAATGTTGGAAGGACGAATTGCACGGGAACATTATTTATGGAAGGGTTCGTAGTCAAACCAATAACTTTCCAATCAATAGGGGGTCATGATGTATTTGTTAATTCAAATGGCTAATATAAATGGAAACTTAATGGGTCACACGCACTGGAGATGCGAAGAATGAGTAAAATGGTTTTGGATGGGGATCCAAGATATGAGAGATGCTTGACTAAGCTACAAAAGTGTGGTAGTTTAGGGTCATTTGATTGTGAATTATATGACGCATGTGAATCTTGCTTATTAGGTAAGATGACAAAATTACCCTTTAAAGAAGGGGTGGATGTTTTCATGCTAAATTAAGTGGGATTAAAAGCCACCTAATTCCTACCAACTCTCCATTGAAGTTGGGGGCTAGAGGGAGGCCAAAGGGTGTCAAAGACACTCCATTTTTATGAAAAAGTTGTAAGAAAACAAAGTGTCTTTTATGAATTGTTCACCATCTTCTAAAATACTCTCTCAAAAAACACACCACAAAGCTAGCAATTTGTGTGTATTTTAGCCATTCTTTCTAAGAGGTTTTAGGCTTTGCTCTTTGTGTGGATATCATTAGAGACATCCTTCTTTGGTCGTTATAGTTTACGACAACCCAAAGAGGTGAAGAAAACGAAGAATGAAGGAGATTGTAAGGTACACATCTTAAGCTCATGTTTTGTTTTACTACATCTAATGGCACATGTTTGATTGTGTATTTTCTAAGATTTGTTTTATTTTCCACTATGTATTCTGTTAGTTGATGCATGATTAAAACCCATCATCAACATAAGTTAAAAACAGAAATTTTTAAGTAAGAAAAGAATACTTTTACACAAAAAGAAATACATATTTGGTTAGACTTAAATTGGAAAGTATACTTAAGATATATTAAGAATTCTATAAATGGGATTGTACCAAAATATGGTAAAATATTCCAAGTCAAATTCCTTGAACAATTCTTACATACAATTTAAAAAAACAATTATTATATTGCATTACATCTTCAAAACAAAAAACTATTTTTACATTCTTTCATTCATCATTTTACAACTTCATATTTTTTTAATAAAGTTTATTTTAAGTACATTTCCATTCATCGAATGATTATTGTTTCAAAAAAATTATTCATATTTTTTTATTCATCATTTTACAACGTCATCCTTTTTTGTAAAGTTTATTTTAAGTAATTAAGTTTTCATTTAGCTAATAATTATATTATATTTTTAATCATTTTTAATCACAACAACGCTTAATATTGATAGTACATATCAAGTAAGTTTGCAATAAGCTAATATCTATATTATATTGGTAATTATTTTTTATTTCACCAATTGTTTAATACGAGTAGTACCTATCAATAACAGCTTTAGAAAAGACAATGCAAGCACATGAAAACTTTTAGCTTGATGAATAAAATCCATATGTTCATTATTTTTTGTTAGTTAATTTAATCATATATAATTAATTGTTATATAATTAATTTAATTATATATATGATTAATTGTTATCTAATCAATTTAATCATATATATTTAATTGTTATATAATTAATTTAATCATATATATAATTAATTGGTATATAATTAATTTAATCATATTTTGTTATATTAATTATATATATAGGTGATAAGTTTAATATTTGAAAGTTTCGTAAATATTATTTTTATGTTTGAAATCTTATTAAAACATTATAAAATAATATCGTCAATTAAAATTTTTAAAATTATTGTTTAATTTTGAATTTCTATCTTATTTTTTCTCGTAAAGCTTTATGAATTAATAATATTGATAATTAAATATTTGTTTTAAGTTGAAGCTCAAAAGTGGTCTACCACCCTAACTGGATATTATATAGACAAGCACCCATATTATCCTTAAATGGAGCTTTAGTCTGAGCAAGCTTGGAGAGAACCTTAATTAACAAAGAGGAGTTCTTTACTTTTAGGTTCATCTTTGAGGTAAATTGTTAAAGGATTTGGACTTGGCTCCAACAAATAGTACGGAAGCCTATGTTCATGCAAAAATGGAAGCACGACCAATCTCTAACCAAAACTGGGCAGCATACAATTAAATATGGGTAAACTTCCATAGCATTCCTTTGGAATACTAGATTACAATAGGAGTAAGATATTTAATTGTGCTTTAGGATAACAATTTGTATTGGTGTATACTAAATTGAAGAGAATTGGGTATGCAAGAATTTGTGTGATAATAAATAAGAATAAGATGTTGCTTAACAAACTAAAAGTAATGAGGCTAAATAATGATTGGGGTTGAATAGGTAGAGATTGTAATCTCTTAATAAAGGAACTAATGAGCATTAATGCTATGAATTAAGAGGAAAATGTTGAGGTTAAGGTTGCAAGGCAATAGAGGAATGATAGAGAGAAAAGGTCACAATCTCAGTGGAAGATACTTAAAATGCCTCTATTAAAAGCACTCATAACCATATTGATAATGATTGGGGTTGAACAGGTAGAGATTGTAATCTCTTAATAAAGGAACTAATGAGCATTAATGCTATGAATTAAGAGGAAAATGTTGAGGTTGAGGTTGCAAATGAGGCAATAGAGGAAGGATAGAGAGAAAACGTCACAAGCTCAGTGGAAGATACTTAAAATGCCTCTATTAAAAGCACTCATAACCATATTGATAAAGAACTTTCTTTAGTCTTGTGATGCAATAACAAGTAGGAGCTTTAAGGAGAAATGGTGTAGAATTTTTTTCCTTAAGAGAAAAGAGGTCTAGGACTAAAAGGATACAAGTAATGAACAAAATGCTCATCGTCAAGAGAATATGGAAGTTGCTTGATGATAAAAAGTCCATATGGGTTAGATGGATTCATTCTTAACAATTAAAAACTACTAGCTTTTAGAATTTGAAAGAAAATAAATAGATAACTCATAGACCTTAAATTAAATGTTAAGGTTGAGAAAGACCATAAGACTTAAATTCAAGATAATCATAGGTTATGGAAATGACGTCTTATTTTTGTTTAATAATTGGAGTGACTTAGCAATATTGCATAAAGTCCTTGAGGCATAATTTCTTAAACACATACTGACTAAGAATGCTAGAGGTAATAAGAAATTAATTTATCAGAGACAACCTAATAAGCTATAAGCCTAATACCAATATAAGAGACCATATCACAGCTCAGACACAAATAAAGGAACTTCATAAACAAATCTTACATAAATCTGTTAAGGAAATATCAATAGAAAATATGTTAAGCAAAGTTGACTGGAATAAATTCAAACATCCCAAAAACCTCTTTCATATCTTGGCTAGTAAACAAAAAAAAGGTTGAAGATAAATGATAACTAAAGATAGCTTAGAATTAATTCGTGAGTTCTGAAAACTAGAAAATGATAGTATTTTTCACTTATTCTTTAAGTGTTAATACTAATTATATTTAGAAATAAGAGCAGGTTATTTGCAACTCCATATGTCCAGCAATTGAGATAACTTATTAGAATGGGTTAGTAAAATCATTCCTAACTCTAAAAGGGATCTAGAAGAATTTAGAATAGACTTTAGCTGCCCTATTTATGTGGTTTAGAAGGAAAAAATGCTAGAAAATTTGGAAAAGCTTCATCAAATGCTCCAACTTTTATATTTAAAAGGCTTCATTAGAGAAAGGAGATTTTTCTTTACATCAAAATTGGAGAAAAAGCCAACAAAAAGATGAAATTGAAATAACTTGTTAAAGGAGATGTTAGTTTAAATTTGGAATTTGATATCATTATCCTTTTGACTTGAAATGGAATCGATATAGGACTTGCCAAATTAAATTTAAGACATACTGGGGAACTTATTGGACAACTTGTTGGTTTATTCCATACAGCGAATCACTTTGGTTTTAGTTTAGTGACAAACTATTTAAAGATATTCTTTATCTTATATATGTTTAGATGTATATGATAAAGTCCATGGGATAATTATACATTGTAAATGAAATTATAATGAGATTCATATTGCATTTATGTATTATTACCCTAAATTGTTCCCAGTCACTATTCTATTAAAAGTGACCATTAATAAGAACGTAAAAAGACCAACACCATGGTTTGTTTTTCCTTATGAATGAAGTATTCGATCTGATAGGCTAAAATATAGAGATACTCAAACAAACATGTGGATGCTTGTTAGAGAACAAGTTCATTGAACAGACCCGATCTGAGAAATCCATTTAGAACATTACTTGTATGTCTATGAAACTCTCATTATGATGATTATATAAGTGATCATTTGACTTGAGGTCTCTAAAGTTATCTTATATAAGAATTGCCATGTTTTAATACTACTTATGACCTATTTAATCATGGGTCAGTCAATCAGTAGTCATTAGATATAGCATAAACTATATGGAGGTAGTTGTGTAATCAAGATAAGATTCATTACCCTAACGTAATTTGGGAGAACGTTCCATTGTTCTCAATTAGTATTGATTCAGGAAATTCTTTGCTAAAGTGGAATGACACTTTGAAAATAGTCTACAAATGTCATTAATTGAATCGATGGATAATGGCAAAGAACTAATATGATTGGACTCAAAATAGAGTAGACATTAATTATATGCTCTGTGTCTAATTGAAATATTATATGATGAAAAGATTGAGTTATACAGAAAAATCATATATGAAAAGGTTAGTCAAAGTTACTTTGACATTCCTAAATATCTAGGAGGTCATGATGCATTGCCAGATGTCAATCTTGATCTATGATTATAAATTTTTTAATTAGAGAATTGAAGATAAATTAAAAAGAGTTTTAATTTATCTAATTCTAATTATGAATTATAATTATAATTTATAATCATTACCATCATATTTGATAACTTATTGGATCTTACATATCGAATGGGTTGTAGAGAGCAAAGTTATTTTAATCACATTGGACTTGATTATAAAGTTTGAGAAAATTTATGATTAAATATGATATTTAATAAATAAGGATTAACATGAGATATTAGATCTTATTTAGACATAATTGGTATTTAATTAGAATTATTTGTAATTCTAATTAAAGTATAATTTCAATTAGAATATAATTTCAATTAAATTACTAAAACGTCGAAAGTTTATTATAAATAGACATAATCTCTATGGAGGTAGCACTTCTTGCTTAACTCTCTCTATAAAAATTATAGAGTTCTATCAACCTATAGATATCATTAGAGACTGAACACTTATGCAGCTACGGTGGTTGAGATAGATTGGTTTTGAAAACAATTTGAGGGATACGACAAGAAAAAGATCAAGCTTTAAAATAAGGTACGAATTAAGATTCCACTTTATTATGATTTATGTTAACCATTTTATAGGATTAAAAAGATCTTGATTTTCAGGAAGTCAAAAGTTACGAAAAAGTATCGTAACTATTTAGTCATGACTGGGATCAGATCCTGATCTGATTTTCGAACAGTGGTATCAGAGTAGAATTTTAATTCTATAATTTGATTAAAAATATGTGTGTTATTAATCATAAATGTGGAATTGAATTGTAAAAGGTTTACAACTTAAATATGAAAAAATGTTTCAGATTAATACCTATATTGTTTTGATGTTTTCCTTTTACTTTTTGTATTTTGGAATTCTGGAATAAGGAATAAGGCTTTTGCTTCTCCTCTTTGTTCTTTGGTTGTTTTCTGCTTCAATTTTTTATATTTGCTTATTACTGGTATTGTGGTTATTATTACTTAAAAATCAAGAAGCTGTATGCAATTTAGAATGTAGATTCTGGAAGTTTGGTTTGAGTTTTTAATTGAGAACCTTGGTTGAAAAATAGTTGAAACCATATGTTTTGTGCGTTGTTTGTGTTGTTTTGCGTCGGCAGTTAGGTTTAATGTTTATGACCAACAACGCTGGAGGAGGTAGCTAGTGGTGACTTTAATTGAGAACCTTGGCTTAAAAACAGTTGAAACCATGTGTTTTGTGTGTTGTTTGTGTTGTTTTGCATCGACAGTTATGTTTAGTGTTTATGATTGTCATTGAGCTGCATAACCAACAACGCTGGAGGAGGTGGCCAGTGGTGACAGTCACCATTGGTTGAGGCTATAGTCGTCCCTAAATGGGATGACAATCGCCCATGGTTAGGCGACTGTCGCCTCTCACTAGGGCGATAGTCGCCCATGTTAAAGGAGGCAAGATTTTGAGTGGTAAATGTGTGATGGTTGGTGTCTGTTGGGGAGCAGTGGCTGGAAATTGTAAGCACCCTAAGCAGATGCACTGGGGAACAGTGAAAACACGGCGCCGGAAAATTTTTCTTCAGAAACCCTATTCTAAAAACGATAGGGCGCATGTATAAGGAAAAACCATCTTCTGGCCAAAAGCGTGATGGTTGGCATCTGCTGGCGAGCGATGGCTGAAAATTGTAAGTTCCCTAAGCAGAAGAGTGGGGGAACGATGGACACACAACGATGGAAAACTTTGTCTTCAGAAACCTTATTATGAAAACGATGGGGTACGTGTACAAGGAAAACATGTCATTTGGCCAGAGTTGTTTGGTGCGTGCACCGCACGCATTAGACAGAAAAGGCCCTGGCACGTGTCACCTACCTTCTCCTTTTATTTATGTTTTAAACCTTATTTTTAATTAAATTGGTTTAATTGAAGTTGATAATGTTTAAATTCCTAATAAATTTACAAAAGTGTTTTCTAATTATTTAAAAAAAATTCAAAGGGTCATTTTATTAGGATTACTTTGGGATCTAGCTTAATCTTTTCAAGGAATTGAATTATTAAATTAAATTAATTATCAAATCAATTCCAAAATTAAAATAACTAATTTTCTTAATTTTATTAAGATTAAAAATTATATTGATTCCTAATGAATCTTAGAAAAGTAGTTTCTAAAATTGTAATTAATTAGTTTTGATTAGATTGAAATTAATTAATTAGATTCCTTAAAATTAAAAAAAAACTCTTTTCTTAAATAATTAAAAAATGTATTTCTTAATTAAATTTATTTATTTCAATTTGATTGAGATAAATTAAACTTATGGTTTTATTTGTTTAGAGAATTATTATTCAATTTAGAAATTGTTTCTTTATTTATGAATAATAAGTTTCTTGATTTTTTAGAAAAAGTAATTTTCTTGATTAAATTTTGAAAA
>JAOQMR010067352.1:0-19917 GCA_027563865.1 Erythroxylum pelleterianum | reverse complement strand
CTAATTATGAATTAGAATTATAATTTATAATCATTGCCAACATATTAGGAACCTAATGGGTCACACATAAAAGGTCTTTGAAGGAGAAAATGAAATTAGAATTAAGTTGGACTTAATTGAAAAGTTTTAGAAACTTTAAGGGTCAATATGTGATATTTGATCTTATAAGGTTTTATTAATAATTATAATTAAAGTTTGACTTTAATTGTAATTTTAATAAAATTCAAGGATATGAAAAATAAGATTTTTCATATATAAGGAGAGATTAGAACACTAATGAGGCTAGCACTTCTAACAAATCTTTCCTCTCAAATTTGATTTGAGTTTTTCTCCGAAAGATCTGTGGATACCGTTAGAGGCCGGACGTTTGAACGGCTCGTGGAATTGACATTTTCGAAGAACTGGAAATCGGCAAAGGTTAGTTTTATGTTTCGAATTTAATTCTGTTAAAGTCGATTCTGTGAAAAATTTTAATTTCATTCCGCTGCGCCTAGATTCGATCTTGCGTATGTTTTCCAACAAAATCTTATTCCTAGCTTCGGTCTAATCATTCGATTGTGGATGATAGGCAATTGAGTATTTAAAACATACTCGTTGCAACCGTAGCAACTCCTACCAAAATTTGCTCAATAAGACATGGTCTTTGTCACTAATTATCGACTCTGGTGTTCCATGCAATTTGAACACGTGATTGAAAAACATTTCCACTATGTTGCTTATAGAATACAAATGTTTCACTGAAATAAAATGAGCATATTTAGTAAACCAATCAACAACTAGTAGGATGACTGATTTCCCTCTAGATTTAGGTAATCCTACAATGAAATCAACACTGATTTCCCGCCAGCTTCCTTCTGGAATTCTAATTGGTTGCAGAAGTCTCGGGTACGCCAAATTGTCATGCTTATTCTTTTGACATTTCATGTTTCGGTATGTAGTTGCAAACATCTCTAGTGTACATCCCGTTACCTCATGTTAAGGGTTAGAACCCTAGAATAGTATACATGAGAGATTATTGAGAAGTTAGAAAGTGCATTTTATGCTCATGCATAATATAGCATACACATACATGTGATTATTATTCATTGCACACGTTAAAATGATTGTATATACATTCATTGATATTTTCCGGGTATAATTGGGTATACTTGATTATAAATGTGATTTTATTGAGAATTGAGGATTATATGTCTTTAAAATTGATTTGGTGATAATAATTGTTGATCTAGAATTTTTGATGAAATTTAAAAAAATTTGCGTATTTTTGGACTAAAAAAAATATCAAGTGACAAGACAATTGATTTATGGTAGTAGAAATAAGTGTTAAATGGCAGTTGAAATAATTAGCTAATGATATTAGAATTTGTTGAGAATATGTCATCAAAAATTGGGAGAAAATTAGAGACAAATAGACTAGTTTAATAAGAGAACCAAGTGAGATCATAGGAAGTGGACATGTGGCAAGTGACAAGTGTCACTTGCCAAGCCATGCATCCACTCCCATGAAACTCTCCCAAGTGAAAGACCATCTTCATTTTTATGTTTCTTTCACTGTGTCCACTATTTTCACCTCTTGTTAAATTTTTCTTCATTTCGTTCTTCATCTTCTTCACCTACGAACCTCTCTTTTTGCCCTAACAACGTAAGCTTTGTTCTCACCTTTCACTTGCTACTTTCATTTTGTTATCTTCTTCACTGTCACTAAAAGACCTAACCCTACAACCTTTACTAGTGATGATCGTGTATCATGGAAAGCTAGGGTTTCTCGTGATTTTGAAGAGTTTGGAGTTTTAAACAAGTATCGTATGGTTCTTCGTGATTTGTAGAATGAAACATGCATCTTGGTAATTAGCAGTTAAATGTTTATAAAATGAGGTTGTTTAATTACTGAAACATGAATGAGAAACTTGGGTATGTCCATGTCTTGCTTTTGCATATTTGATGAAAAATATTTCATAAGATGTTATTGAGATGATTTTTAAGATAGAAAGACCATTATGATGATGTAAAAAGAGTGCAGAAAAATTTGACAGGTCAATGGGTGTGCATAAAAATTTGATAGGTCAATGCGTGTTTCATACTCTGTTTTCACTGTTTATATACGTGGATCTCGTTGGGTGTTATAGAGATGGATTAAAGTGAGTAGGAGTTAAAGAAAAAGCTAATGTAATGCGATGTCTTGAAATAGGAAGGATTAAGGTGATAGTTATAGATGAAATGAAGACGTTAAAGAAAATGACAAAGTGCATAAAAGATGATGAATATGCGTATATGATATGTTCTATTTTTTATGTTTATGATCAATCATAGATTTTGATTTGTGTTTGAATGAGTTGAGCTGAAATGGAAGTAGGAATGAAGAGTAAATGAGGACACAAGTTAGAAATGATAGAATAAGCAAAAGAGATGAGATAGAATAAGCAAAAGAGATGAAGAAGTGATGAAAATATGCAGTTACGAAAAATCTGGGTAAGTTTTGTTTGTCACAATTGTGCTTGTGCATGATCGTGATAGAGAGGGAACCTCAGAGGAGTTGCACAATCGTGCACAAGCACGATCATGGCAGAAAGGATTATCCGGGAGCTGCACGATCGTGATTAAGAGGAGAAATTAGGCAGTGCACGATCGTGACAGTGAAGGTGTTTTGCCTTTTGACAGTTTTGAACACCCTTCACTCTTTTGACCATAACTTCTTCTCTGGACCTTTGATTGACTTAAAATTTGAACCACAAACTCTTCACACATTTTCTTTCCTCTCCACCAAATTTCATGGCCATCTGAATTCACTGGGAAAGCACTGATAATGATTGATTGACGAGTTTAGGATGAAAATGATGAAGTGTGCTGGAATTTGTTAAATGAAGTATTTTCATTGAACAAACATCTGTATTTTAGCCATAACTTGATCAGTACATATACAAATGGAATTATTTTAAGTTTAGAATAAAATAGAGAGATATAGCTACAAATTTCATGAAGGAATCTAATTTTAATTATGTCTCTAAGAGTTTCAAAATTTGGTTTGAAGTTAAGTACTGAGTGCAGTTGCAGTTTGAGTATAGTCTGAAGTATTTTTCATATAAATTGCAGAATACTGAACCAAATTGTATGAACTTTAGTTCATTAGAAACTTAATACATATAGAAACATTTGTTTAGAAGAAGGTGTTGCCTAAATGCTTCATTTTCCTTGTCTTAATGACCATGCAAAATTAGCCTGAAAATCTGTTTTGAGAAAAAGCTGGAATGATCGATTGAGTGATGAATTTAGAATAAAACTGTTTTATTTAGGTGTAAACCTAAGTTCAAATTAGACTTATATGAGTTTATGAATGATCTTGTGATAAGAATAAAGGAAATATACTCGGGATTGTCATTGAGTATGCATTGTACATAATCTATATATACATATTTGCATAAACGAGTACTTATATAATTGTACAAAGTTGTGATATGTGTAAATGTATGTTGCATGATATAGAGGAGCAATTAAAGCATCAACATTCAAACGTTGCTGGGACTTCGAGGCAATAGCTGTCTGGAGTAAATTGTGAGTAACCTAGATAGTCTCACTTAATAAATTATTTGTTTTAAATGTTGTAATGAATTATTATGTGAATGTAATTGTGTTGATTTCGGACATTAACTGTCCGAGGTGTTTGATGCATGGAATACATATTGGAAGTGCTCACTGAATGCGAATTTGACGAAATAAGTTATTCTCAACGTATATGTTGAATTCTGGAACAAGGTCTGATAATAAATGTGAAAAAGAATGCGATAGTGAATATGACTGTGTAATATTGAGCACTTTTGATTGACTGAATATATGTGATGCATTTCACTAAATGAATGCATGAACAGATAATGACAGTTGTGACCTGAGTAGCCACTGAAAAAGAGCTTAAAGCTTAGAATGTGATTAAGAACCAAAGACTTGCTATGTATAATAAGCCTTATATCTCCAATGGATAAGGGGACAGTTATCAATGAGCCCGGCATCCACAATGAACACGGAACAGTTATAAGTACTCGGTCACAACAACGTAATAATTAGAAATGAGTCTCATGAGCATTGCATATATATTTAATATGTATGTTTGAATGATTGAAATGTCTTGTCAAATTGTGTTGAATGAGAAATGTGAAAAGAGTGAACAAAATGTTATGTGATGTTACATGATGATAAATGAAATTATGTGAATTATATGAGTGCATGTGTTGATGTGTTATATGATTTGAGTGAACCATTAAGGATGGTTAACTCACTGAATTCGCAAAACTCACCAAAATTACAGCGTTGACATTTTAGGTTCGGGAGTGATGATATAGCTTCTAAGTCAATTTAAAAGAGAACTAGTACTAATTTTGGATTGAAGACATGGCTCAAAGGTCTGTCAGCTGAGACTGAAGGACTTAGATAAAATTTATGTATAATTCCTCATGTATGTAGCATGTTAGGTATACAGAGATGTAAACTCTGATTAGTTTTTGATAATGTATATATATGGATAATTTGTAAAGCTACAATGTATATTCGATTTTTATGAAATGAAATGAGGAATTTTGGGTTTTTAAATATTGTGTCATTTACGTATTAAATGATGATTCCATGATTAAGTTAGTGTCGTGACTGCTCTAATATGTCATTATTATAGGTTATGTACTGGAATGCTCTTAGGATGTTCTGGTATATACTCTATAGTAGTGAGGTGTTACATCTAGCCATCCCCTTCTAATGAAAAAATGTTGGGATGCACAGTTTTAGTGCCTTCCCTAACATGTTTCATTCCAAGAAGAATTGTTAAAAACTTTTCAAAAGTTCAAAAGAATAGCAAACCACATGTTAAACAACTTTATTGAGCTAGGGTTGCTCATAAAGACAAAAAAGACCGACAAAGGAGATTGAGAGGAGACAACCAAGAGAAAAGCTTAAATCGTGAATATAAATGTGTTTTAATTATTTTTATAGAAGTGAATCAAAATGTAACCTTTATGATAGCTGCGCTAGTAGAAATGTGAAGAAAGACCAAAAGAGAGAGAAAAAGAGAATCACATGAGAATATTTGCAGAAAGAAATAACGACATTCTATTTGGACTTATCCATGTAGTCATTGGTGATCAGCTTATAACGGGAGGAAGCTATCTGAGAAGAAAAGTAGAAAGGCATACACGTCATTTAAAAGAGAAGTAGTAACTAATTGCTACGTAGTAGAATATGTAGCCGTCATTTTGTACAAAGAATTATGAACGTACGTTTTCACTTAATTTCTTCCTTTTCCTCTTTTAAACTTTCTCAATTATTGCTTCTTGCAATTTCGAATTGTGTTTTAAATGTAATGGTGGCATCCAAACAATCTTTTTTTAATTAAAAAGTAAACGTGTTAAGTGTATTAATATGGTAACTAAATAGTTGCTTAAGAGAGAAATATTCCAACTTCTCTCTAGAATCCAAGTGAATCCACAAACATGCACGTTCTTCATGTTGTCTCCCTTCACTACCTTCCTGTTTATAGATCCTTTACCATTTCCCTAGCTTGTCTCCATTCTCTATTTCTACAATCCCTCCTCACCGCTCAGCGTCGCCTCCCCTTCAGAGGAATTTTAGTCCTTACATATCACCTTTTAATTGTTTCTTTTTTTCTGTTACCGTTTATGGTAACAAACTTTTAAACATCCCAGTCTGTCACTTGCTTTTTCCTTGACTATGTCCACTTTGGTGATCCAACTAGACATTGGAATTTGCCAAAGCAAGGACTTTCTACCCTTGCCCTTTGACCCTTCGTCCCTATCCAACCCATCTTCCTTACAACTGCAGTAGACCTGAATCTCAAGCAGAAGAATGAGCATTTTAAACATGCATGGAAAGCAATCCTTGGTGACAACTCCTTAACACTACATTATACTCCTTCTCGATTAGTTGACAGTGAAATTTTGATATCCCCTCCTATAGAGGTGCTAAAAAATGGAGTAGCTTCCTGGTTGACTACTATAGTTGATTTTTTCTCAGCAAACGTCTACTCTTTCCGATGATGAAACAATGGGCGATGAAGCGTTGGAAGGCAAGAGGTTTGGTGGATACACTATTGAATGAAGACAACTTATTGTTTCTGTTCAAATTTAATGCAACATCCTCAGTGTAAGAAATAATAGAAAGTAGACCTTGGCATGTGCAAAAGCAACCTCTTCTTCTCCAAATGTGGAAACCAGGAATCAAATTACAGGAGATCCACCAAAAGCATGTCCCATTTTGGGTAAATTTTCACCAAGTCATATTTGAATACTGGAGTATAGAGGTTTTAAGCTCTCTAATTAGCTATATTGGAAAACTTATCTATATCAATGAAGCCACATCTATAAGAAAATATGTTGGATTGGCCCAACTTTGTATCAATGTAGATATCTCCAAAGATCTTCCAAAATGAATCCCACTACTTCACCTAAATGATGGAAATTAGTTAGTGCAATATTATATCCTAGTAATATACCAATGACACCCTTCTTTGCTTGCCCTGGGAAAGGAATGGAAGCCTATTGGAAGAATATTTAACATAAGGCACTATCATGAACTTATGAGAATTGAGGAAGAAACTAATAAGGAAGTAGTATTTTTCACTATTCAGAACTAGGTTACGCCCAACACTAAGCAAGAACCACAAGCTATAGTTTTAATTAGAGGTGCAAATGAAGACCAAAGCTCCCTACTATTAAAAGAAACTAGAAATGAAGCTTCTCAATCTGTTGATGTTACTAGTGCTCAAATGGAACTAACAAAAGTAAAGGGTAAAGAGATAGTTGAAAATTTTGATGAAGTAATTCTTAAGTAGGAAAAGTTCACAACAGTGGAGAAGAGGAAATCTAGGAACAAAGACAAAAAGAAAAGAAACAAATCTTCATAACAGCATAATAGTAGCAAGAAATACTAGAGGTATGAATGATCCTAAAACACATCTTTTGATAGCAAATTTTATTACTAGAATTAGGCCATTCATTTTTGGATTGCTTGAAACTAAGTTGAGTATTGAAGCATGTGAAAACCCCTCGTTCTTGAAAAAAATGGAGTATAATTACAAATCACAACTACCACCACAAAAGGGAGGATATTAGTTGCTTATATTATATGAATTTGTCTTGTTGCTACGTCTCTCTCTCTATCTCTCTCTCATTGTGAGATAAATCCCATAGCCATCGCTGGCGACGGAGCATAAGGTGCCACGTTTGGGTTGTTGGGACCTCTAAATTGATTGCCCAACCCTGATTTATACATTTTAGTTTTTCTACTATTTCGTTAAATTATCTCCGTTAACAGTTTTCTGTGTTTTAGGTCAGTGGCGGCGATGTTGCGGGTGAACCTTGATTAAATGCTTTGTATTTTGCTTAAGAAGAAAGGTTTGAATGTGTATGCGTGAAATGCGTGAGTAAAGAGATGTTTTTGTCGCTTACGAGCTCAGTTTAGTGTTTTCAAAATCGAGGGAAATCTGCATTATCAATCAGTGGAGGGGTGCAATGAACATTACTCCTGATGATGGCTAATAGGTGGAGCTCTCTTTTACTCAACCAAGCATAGTGTGTAACGGGTGCAGCTCAGCTAGGCTAATGAACAACACGTTTGTTGGAGACGATGATGCGTGGTTATTGGCAATGCAACCGATGAACGTAAACTCACTGGCATATCACCCATCTGCTGACAAGTTTGCTGTCTCGAGCATCCTGACAATTATGCTCATAAGTCTGTTGTGAGACCTGTTACCAACCTGACGAGTAAACTTTCACAAGTCCCTTAAAACTTTTTTTTTGATACTGCAACCTTTAAATAACCTTTTACATTATTATCACACCTTATCACACTGTCCACTTTCAATTGCATACCTCACTAAAGCAGACTACTGCACCCTTCGGGTGGCTTTTGTCATTACTATTATTATTATTATTATTATACATATATATATATATATATATATGTATAGTTCCTTATTAGTTTTTTTTCTTCTGTGCTTCTTATTAGTAGTAGTTTTATCATCATCATCATCATCATCATCATTATTATTGTTAATGTTATTAATTATTATTTTTAGTATTTTCTTTATTATTTATTTTAATTATTATATATTATTCTTACTTTATTAATTCTGTGATGGGGTCTATTAGTTTTAGCCTTTAAGGATTTCTTAGGATAGTACTTGCGGGAAACGTAAGAAGCAGGGGTTAGGCGAGATGCCTTCAGATCGAGCGAATAGATTCAGTGCAAGCAGATCAGTACGTGCAACTTGCAGAAATAAAGACGGAGATGATTTAATAAGGATAGGCTCTTGGAACGTAGGGACCCTCACGGGAAAGTCCTTAGAATTGGTAGAGATTTTAGACAAGTATAAGATACAAATAGCATGCATTCAGGAGAATAAGTGGGTAGGAGCTAAAACAAATGAGATAGGGGTTCAAATTATGGTACTCAGGTAGTACGCGGAAGCAGAATGGGATAGGTATCTTAGTGGACAAGGGACTTATGAATAGAGCAGTGAGGATCACAAGGGTCAACGATAGGATAATGGTGGCAAAAATTGTTTTAAGCAGTGTAGTTCTCAATGTAGTATGTGCTTATGCATCTCAAGCTGGCACAAATGGACAACAAAAATGTACGTTCTAGGAGGCGCTGGATGGGGAGTTTCAACAAATCTCTTATATTGAGCAGATCATCTTATGAGGGGATTTTAATGGGCATATAGGGGCGGATTCAGACGGATATACAGGAACTTATGGGGGCTTCGGATACGACACTAGAAATGATAGTGGGGTTGAGTAATTGGACATGACCATAGCATATGAGTTAGTAATAGTAAATTCTTTTTTTTTAAGAAAAATGAAGTGCACTTGGTGACGTTTCAGAGTGGCACAACCTAGACGCAAATTGATTATCTCCTTGTTAGGATAAGAGCCAGATCACGGTGCAAGGATTGCAAAGTACTTCTAGCCGTATGCCTATCAACCCAACATAAATTGTTAGTTTTGGATCTAGAGATTAAAGGATGGAGGACACAACAATTTATCGAGCGATTTCGCAAAATCAGATGGTGGAGACTAAAAGGGGACATGGTGGGACATTTTAGGACTCAGGTTAGGTATAATACAACATGGGCTGTGAGTGGGGATGCAAATCGGATATGGCAGGGAGTAGCCCCCGTAGGGAGAGAGACCTCCACATAACTCCTAGGGGTATCTAAAAGATAGACGCGGATGGAATCCTAGTGGTGGTCAGACGAGGTCCAGGAGACAGTAAAGGAAAAAAAGAGAGCTTTTAAAGATCTGTTGGCAAGTGCCACAGAGGATGAGCGGGTAACTAATAGAGTAAGGTATAGACTGGCAAAATAGAAGGCAAAGAAGACTATCTCAGTGGCAAAAGGAGAAGCTTACGCGAATATATACAAGGATTTGGATACGGTCAAAGGAGCACAAATAATTTTCAAGATAGCAAGAGATATGGCACGTGAGATGGAGGATTTCAACCAAGTCTGCTAGATACATGATGAAGCAGGACAAGTATTCACAGAGGCCCAAGCCATCAAAGGGAGGTGGCAGAGATACTTTTATGGCCTTTATAAGGAAGACATATTGGTCAACATAGAGTTAGGGGAACCCCCCATGTCGGGACAATTTCTAAACGAGTACTCATGGGGGAATATCACAAGAGGAGAAATTATAAAAGTTTTGAGGGGGATGAGGAGCAGACTGGCCCATAGGGCCGGATGAGATCCCTATAAAGGTATGGAAGCAAATAGGAGCTGTCGGTATTGATTGGTTAGTTCAGCTCTTTAATGTGATCCTTGAGTCAGCCAAGATACCGAATGAATGGAGATTAAGTAGGTTAACTCCCTTATACAAGGCCAAAGGAGACATCCAACAATGTCACAACTATCAAGGTATCAAATTATTAAGTCATACCATGAAGCTGTGGGAGAAGGCAATTGAAAAGAGAATCCGGAGAGCTGCTTTTATATCGGACAACCAATTCAGATTTATGCCTAGTAAGTCTACGACATAAGCAATACATCTACTTCAGAGACTGTTGAAATGCTACAAGGAACGAAAATGAGATTTGTATAAGGCTTTTGTAGATTTGGAGAAGGCGTATGACAGGATTATGAGAGAACTCATATAGAGGTGTTTGGAGGTAAAGGGCATTCCTAAGACTTATATCAGAGTGATTAGGGATATGTATGAAGGAGCATTGACTAGCGTAAGGACGATTAGAGGCGATATGAAAACATTGTCTATTGGTGTTGAACTACACCAAGGCTTCGGCTTTAAGCCTTTTTTTGTTCACATTCGTGTTAGATGAATATATTCAAGGAGAGGTATCTTGGTGTATGTTATTTGCTGACGATATTGTCCTAGTAGATGAGACCAAGGAGGGGGCCAATGCCAAGTTAGAACGTTGGAGAGAAGCGCTAGAATCGAAAGGTCTTAGAATGAGCAGGTCCAAGACGAAGTATTTAGAATGCAACTTTTCAGGTAGCCAAATAGTATAAAAGGCGGCAATAGCAATTGGTACTGACATCATACCACATAAATTGAGTTTTAAATAACTCAGATCCATCATTCAGAGAGATGGTAGTATCGATAATGATATAGTACATCGTATTAGATTTGGGTGGGTCAAATGGCGGAGTGCATCAAGTGTTTTGTGTGATAAAAAGGTCCCTTTAAAACTCAAAAGGAAGTTTTATAGAATGGTGATTTGGCCAACCATGTTATATGGTGCAGAATGCTGGCCTACTAAACATAGACATATGTGACAGTTGTTAGTAGCATAAATACATATGCTTAGGTGGATGTGTGACATTATCAAAAGAGATAGGGTACGGAATAGGGCAATGAGGCAGACTACAGGTGGCTAGTATTGCTGACAAGTTGAGAGAGAAAAGGCTTAGGTGGTTTAGGCATGTGCGTAGGATGCCCTCTGATGTTCCGGTATGACGCTGTGAGAAAATAAACCTTAGTGGCTACAAGAGGAGAAAAAGGAGGCCTTACAAAAACTGGAAAGACATGATCAAGAAAGATATGTCAGAGTTGGCCCTCACTGAGGTAGTAGCTAGAATTAAGAAAATCTGGAGTGATAGGATAAGGGTAAACAATACACTTTAGAGTCCTCGCGCCTCATCCTTGCCGCATAAGAAGTCCAACCCTATGCGGACCTTTTTTTTTCCAGGTGTAGGGGGAAAGATTCCTGTAATGGATGTATTAAATCTTAGGATTGTCGTATCCTCAGAGTCGCTCAGTGTAGACTCCTAGCATAATTAGCGACGAGAAAAGCTGGTCTTTGCAGGGGTGTAAGGTACTAGCAGATTATGGTCACCATCAGGTATATATATTCGTACCTTTTTTAACTATTTTAATCTGCATCACTATTATCATGTCACATCTGCATATGGATCTACTATAAACAGCCTCTCTACTATATAAGGGTAAGACTGTATACTATCAGACCTTCCCAGACTCTGCTTCACTGCGGAACTTCGGAGTATTATGATGATGATGATGATCATCTTTAAATCAAGCAAGAAAACTCAAACCTAACCAAACCGCTAATTAAAGCCAAAGCTATAAGGATTTTTATTGACATAAGTTACCTTGGTAAGATCATATTAAGTTATTGCAAAGAACTAGGAGAAAAAAACTCATAAAAGTGAAGAAAAATCTTAAATTGATGTTTATATTGATGTACTAAAGTTCTAAAAGGAAAAGAACGTTCCTTATCAACCTTAATAAGGATTAAAGCTAACCACTAATACTACTTTAATTAGAACTCTTGAAATCTTATTTCAATTTAAATCCCTAATGTCTTAAGGAATTCAAATTAAATTAGAATTTAGCCTATAACAACTCCTAACCCAAATAGGAAACTAGAAAAATAATTGTAAAACAATATCAAAACACTTTGGGCTTTATAATTAAGGTATAGCCTAATTACAGTAAAGTAAGCTGACAAAATAGAACAAAGCCCACAAATAGATCTTAATTATGTGAATTGGGATCGATTTAACTCAAAGCACACAAACCAAGTTCTAAAAGGAAAAGAACGTTACTTATCAACCATAATAAGGATTAAAGCTAACTACTAATACTAATTTAATTAGAACTCTTGAAATCTTATTTCAATTTAAATCCCTAATGTCTTAAGGAATTCAAATTAAATTAGAATTTAGCCTATAACAACTCCTAACCCAAATAGGAAACTAGAAAAATAATTGTAAAATAATATCAAAACACTTTGGGCTTTATAATTAAGGTATAGCCTAATTACAGTAAAGTAAGCTGACAAAATATAACAACGCCCATAAATAGATCTTAATTATGTAAATTGGGATTGATTTAACTCAAAGCACACAAACCAAGTTTTTAGCTGTTATCCAAGCCTTTTTCTTCATGTATTAAACATATTTAATGTTCAACGACAAGTAAAAAAGTGATCAAACTTGGAAATGCATCTGATTCATCTTGAGCAACCTTTTTTCCTTGCTTCTACATGATTTATCCTTGCAAAACTATCTTCATGCATAATTTAACAAACCAATTAATCTTGATTGAAATCAATTAACTTTTAAATTGATATTTTACTTCAAACCAAAATATTAGCTAAATATAAACTAAATTAAGTATAACTAATCCAATATCCAATTTAAACAAAACTTTTAAAATTGGACATAACTTTTTCATCCAACTTTAAACTAAGATGATTCAAGATTTTATGAAAAACATAAAAAAAAAAAGCTTCAAAACTTTTTTCTTTTGATTTTATTGATAAAAACTGAAGAATATGGAATGAACACAACTATGTCATGGGGTGTGTTTTTCAAATAAACAACTCTATCAAGGTCATATCCCAAGAAACAATCGCCCCTTAGGTATATTATTCATTTTTAAAAAAATATTAAAACTAAAAGTTTTAGAATATTTCCTAAACTTTATGTGGCATCCTGAATCAACTCAATTGGATTTTAGATATGAAAGTTATACCTAGTTTATGAAGTACTATCTAAATTGGTTATTAGATTAGGTAGATTTAATTTAATTTTTATATAATTAATAATATTTTAGTTTAACTTGACAAATCAGTACATCGTGATTTGGATTAGTTAATTTTAAAATCGATATTTTAGATCAACCTAAAATTTTATTAATTATACAAAAATTAAGTAAGACTAACTTATCAAAAATGTAATTTAGACAATACTTCTTAAATTAGGCATATCTTATCATCCAAGCAACAATTGGGATATTATGATGCTACTAGAAACTTAGAAAGTGATATAATTTTCTTTCATTTTGATTTTTTTAAAAAATAAATAACACAATCATGTCTCATAGCATGGCCTTGATAGAGCTTCCTATTAAAAGAACATGTCCTGAGACACAGTTATGTCTCAAGCTGTATTTTTCACTCTTTCTCAAAAATTTCAAAAGATAAATAGTTTGTAGCAATACCTAAATAAGATATTTAATTAGTTAGACGTAATTTAATTTAACAAATAAACCTATTGTAATTTAAATTGGTTAATTTTTAAATTGATAATATATATCAAACTAAAATATTATTTTCTTGCAATTTTTTTTTCTCTACGAGACTCTTCCAGTGTTTTGACTATTTAGTCCTTACATTTTTTATCTCTAACTTCTGACCACTCCTCTCCTTATTTTAACTATTTAGTATTTATTACTCTTTGACTCATAAATATCAATTATGCAATTTTTATATGATTTTGTCTTACGTGGCATTTATGGGCTATAAATAGCTAGCATTAATTGGTCAAAAAGTGTTTTTCTGTTCTGATTAACAATTTTCCGATGATTTTAATGGACTTGAGACATGCTTAAAGTTTCTTACTGAAAGAAACTTCAAATAAATAAAATCAATTAGAAAATCCTTGATTAAATACCTTTTTAAATAGGGTTAATTAAAAAAATTCAAACTTTACTCAATTTTATAATTATAGCTCAAACTTTAAAAAGTAGTGCTCAAATTTTCAATTATTTTCAATTAGACGTTAGTTTCTCCATTACCTTTGCTGACCTGACTTGCAACGTGTTCTAGAAACCCTAACTGTTAATACATGTTATCCAAAATTAATACAAGTGATGAAGATTAATGAAACGACTTCGTTTAATCATATAACTAAAACAATGTTGTTTAAAAAAATGAAATCCCTAAATCAGTTTAATCCCTCCCTAATACCCTCACCCTTGGTTTTTAGTTTGTGCCCTTCGTTTAATCCCTCAACTCTTCATTTCCAATTTGTTCTCCCGACTCCCCAAGCTACTCTCGCATCGTAGAGCACCAGTAAGATCTACATTTTTAGTTCATTCTCCCGATACCTTCAGCCCATCATTTTCAGTTTGTTCTCCCAACGCCTCAAACCACTCTCGCATTGCAAAACACCAGCAAGGTCTACGTTTTCAGTTCTTTCGCTTGATGCTCTTAGCCCTTCATTTTCAGTTTGTTCTCCCGACGCCTCAATTGGTAATTCATCACAACCACGATTGATAATTTTCTCCCTCAACCACAACCCATGAATTGAAAACGCAGACCTTACTGATGCTTTGCGATGGAGAGTTGCCTGAGACATTGGGAGAACAAACTGAAAACGTCATGGAGGGTTTAAACGAAAGGAACAAAATGAAAGGTGAGGGCGTCGGGGAGGGATTAAACTAATTTAGGGATTTCATTTGTTGAAACGACATCATTTTAGTTATATAATTAAACGATGTTGTTTCATTAATCTTCATCACTTGTGTTAATTTTGGTTGATGTGTATTAACAATTAGGGTTTCTGAAATACGTAGCAAGTGACTTAGCAAAGGTAACGGAGAAAGTAATATCGGCTCAAATTAAAAAAAAAAGTTAAAAGTTTGAGGATTCAGACTATAATTTTAAATTGAGCAAAGTTTGATATTGTTTTTGTAGAGTGATAAATTATACCGGAAGCAAATCTTAGTAGAGTATGCATAATAGGTCACGCTACAGACAAATCACAAAATGACACAAGGTGTAGGTTTTTAGATTACATTCATATTTATAATAAAAAAGCAAATATAATTCTAAACTATTCGACTCGGTTAAAAGCAGAGCTTCTGAACCGTTCTACTGAGTTGACTTGTATATAGGTCATAGTTAAGTTTCGCAAAGATTGTACCGTTCATGTTCTTTTAGGCGTGTGTTCTGGTTGATGAGTGAACTCAAAATCTACGTGAACAAAAGCTCTCTCAACTTCAGGAAGTTGTTCAAGCTTCTCTTGAAGTGCTTCCCCTATGTTATGTGCTTGGGAAAGTGACATCTCCTCTGGCAACACTATGTCAGCTTCTACAAAGTAGTGATAACCAAATGTGTATGCTCTAACGGTGTCAACGTGCTTAATCTCTTGATGATGGTTCCATATCAGATACGTAAGCTTCGCTAAATACTCCGGCGGTGCTGTTCTGCCAATCAACGACCAAACGTTCTCCATCACCGTATTCGCCCAGTTGACTATAGTGTATAAAGCTATCTGCCAACATGGAAAGTGATACAAGTAAAGCTTATGCATGTTTATGGGAACCAGTGAACCTTGAATTCGACTGGTATCTATCCAAACCAAAATGGAGAAATGCTTGTTTTCCCCTTCCGAAAACAGAAATAAACTCACGAGTATTGCCCCAGTAGGGTCAAGCCACCAGTAGAATTTAATGGCTAAGACGGCTGCTGCAAGACCAATCGAGTTGGTAATAACATCAAAGAGATGATCTTTGGCATACGCCAGAACTATTTCATTTTTAAATCTTCTGCAATAGACCGTAAGCAGCAACTTTATTACTGTCACTGAAGACATAATGCCGATCATCCATTTCACTTTGTTGGGGTCTTTTTCCGGCTTACCCTGCAAAATTTCGATCGTTATTTTGAGGTTAAAATGGAACATGTGTTCTTTGATTTAGTTTTATTCACCTTGGTAACAAGCTCGCGTCCTGATTCAAACAATATTTGCAAGCCAAGAGTAGCCATCACTGAAGCAAATACAACTATTCCCTGAAGAAGGCAGTACGTGACCATTGAATCAATTTAGACTAAACTCTTAAAGAATCGGAAAACAATTGTAAGAAAATGAAAGCTTACTAGAGGCTGCATTCTCTGCTTGCCAATAGGATATCGATAATTATTGGGTTTTCTCATGGCATAATCAGTGAACCACAAAATGAAACCTGACATGAGATCTAACAGAGAATCTACGGTTGAGGCTATCACTGCCATTGATTTGCTCTGAACAGAGGCATACACTTTTGCCACGAAAAGCACCAAGTTTGCTACGTTTGATGCATATATTGCCGTCCTTTCAGATGTCGCTTGTTGTCTCAGATCATTCTGACGATCAATTAAAAAAAACAAAAGCCATATTAGTACCATTTATTTTGCTTTGGATTGTAAAAATATAACTATCACTAACAAGCCAGCTGAGTTTCAATTCTGTTGGCTCTTTCATCACACGATCACATCCTCTACTCTCACTGCTCCAACATCAAGATGTGCAAAGTCACTAGGGAGTGAGAGTCACCTCTGTCGATTCCCCAGATCGGAAAACACCATTGTCTGTAAACGTGTCGATCTGGTTGAACTCTTTAAGAAGATTTTCCTGCTTCTTGTAATAGTTGGCCATTAACTTTTGTCTTCCTGCCAAATATGCAAATACGGTACTCAAATACTGTGTTGTACCCATATACTATACACAAATGTAAATAATGTGGCAGCTTACTAAGCCACTTGGAAAAATGAATAATGCCAAAATGAGAATGAGATGGCCTTTCCGGGAGCTGGAAAGTATCCATGTTAAGCCGCCATGAAGGTACCCTTGTCACCGGCGCATCCTCTGTCGTTCGGTCGTCTAAGGAATCGGTACAAGGGGTAATCGTATTCACCATTTTCGTGCGTAAGCACTTACAGGACTATTTGCTTGATTGATTAGGATGTAGATAAAATCATCCTTAAATAGAGAAATCAAGATAAGTTAAACTCTACTAATTTAATCATAAAGACGAAGTTAAGTTTTTACTTTAAGATTGTGCTTAATAAAAGGTCAACTGAGTAGGCATCCCCTATGTAAGGCAAGACGTACGCATGCGTGATTATATAAAAACAATGTAATAGAAAAACAGTGTATTTGCCTGTACCAGAACAAACTTTGAAAAGTTGAATAAACATCAATGTTTTAAAAATCGGACCAGAACCGGTCAAAGGAAAGGTTTAAAGTTTAGAGGTTCAACCGGTAGTATACCGCTATAAAACCGGTATATAATAAATAAGAAGTCAAACTTATAAGAATAAGTAAAAATAAAATATGTTATTGAAATAAAAAATACATCAATGCCTATTATTATATAATGAATTAATAGTAAATAAATATAAGTCTAATATAAACATTAAAATACTAATAAAATTAAAATTATATTTCTGAAAGAGGTTGTGTCTCATCATCGTCAAAAGCTCCAGATTCTCCAACACTATTTAAAGATTCGTAAACTACACTTTCATTTAAAGTATTTGCATCAACTTCTTCTACTGCATTAAAATAAATTACAAATTAGTAATGTATGAAATTATTCTCAGTCGTAAACTTGTAATATAATTTTTAAATATGATTAAAATAAGGTATGAACTGACCATCAGTAGATGTTCTTAATTCATTCGTTGTGACAAATGCATTTTCTTCATAAATCATCTTCTCAAGTTCATTATAATCAAGATCAGGCGATGGTTCTTCATCTTCAATCCAAAAATCAGTATGTTCAATACAATCAATACCAACTGGATCATATGTTCTCTTCTTGCTAAACGATCTGAATACATAATAGAGAAATTATAAAATCAATAATTAAAATAAAATTATTAAAATAAAACAAAACTATAAAATAGTAAAATACCTGTTCTTCATTCTCAGATTATAAGTAACATAAACAAGGTCATTAAGTCTTTAATGTTCCAAACGATTTCGTTTCTTTGTATGAATACGTTCAAAAACACTCCAATTATGTTCACAACCTGATGTAGAAGATGTTTGATTAAGTAACCTAATAGCGAGTTTTCTCAATGTTGGAGCACTGTCACCAAATAATCTCCACCACTCATATGTATTTTAAATTAATAGTTATGATAAAAATATGTATTATTAATAAAAAATAATGAATTAAAAATATACAACTTACCTGGTTGCATTTTGTTCAACATAAATTCTCTCTTTGCTGATGATCTAGCAAAACTCTCTAAACCTTTACGATACAATTTTATTTTATTTATCACTTGTGATTGCTCTTCAATAGAGAAAATACCTTTATATTCAATCACATCAAACAAACTGCTCATAATATTAATTGTATGTTCTTCTCCACTATATAAGCAATAAGGATTGAGAAAATAAGCAGTTAAGTAGATCCTTTGAGTAAGATGCTTATTCCATCGTCGATCAATAATATATATATATAAGGCTTGTACAATTTCTCCTTCCCTTTAAAAATATTTATAATTGTTTTGTGTGTTCTATACATACCATCATATATATATCCCAGAGATGGCTTCTCATCTAAATCAACAATCCTCAACAACCTTATAAGTGGAGCCACAATCTTCACAATGATCAAGCAAGCATCCCAAAATTTATTATCTAGAATAATAGCACAAACTTCTTTTCCTTTTTCACTCTTTGATAATTTATGACTCGAAAAGTGTTTACTTGTCACTAAATTTTGAAGTAGTTGCTTATGTTCATAAACACTTTTCAAAGTAATAAATGTAGTTCCAAACCTGGTAGCAGCAGGACGAACGATCTCAACCCAATCTTCTTGTTTTCTTAACCAAGACAAAATTGTGATATGATTATACACAAAAATTGTGATCTTAGATGCGCGTGAAGCAAGACTAGAAATATGGCTCATACTACCAATATCCTTTAAAATAAGATTTATACAATGAGCAGCGCATGGAGACCAATAAATATGCCCATACTTTGATTATAATAAGTATCCAGCTGATACATAATTTGTTGCATTATCTGTAACAAAATGCACAACATTCTTTGGTCCAACCCACACGACAATTTCTGATAATAATTTAGATAAAGCTTTAGCACTTTTTACCATGTTAGAAACATCAACAGACTTGATAAAAGTTGTTCCAATATTACAATAAACCAAGAAATTAATCCAGGTTCTTTGTCTTTGATCAGTCCACCCATCTGCCATAATAGTGCATCCTATTGATCCCTAACTAGATTTATATGTATCCACAATTAACTGACATTCCCTTTTTAAATCTTGAAGCAAAGGTACACGCAACTCATAATAAGATTGTACCTTAAATCCTGGACCTATTGCTGTTGTAGCATCAATTGCTTCTTAAAAATATGGTGAATTTAAAGCATTTAAAGGAATACATGAATGATAGAACCATCTAGCCCATGCTTTTTTACATCGTAAAACAACATCCTTATCAACCATAACACTTTTTAAACTAGGTTGAGAACCAAGAGTAGTTTTTGGAGAAAAATAAGAATCTATGTCAATAGTGACTTTCCTTTTTCCTTTATCTAACACTTGTGGTATTTCATCATCTCCAAAAGATATATCATGAATCTCTTTATTTTCCTTTTTCTTTTTTACTTGTTGCTGCAAATAGTTTCCAATCATATCATGTACATCAAGTGGTACTTTTTTGCAAGAAGCAATATTACCCTTAACACCAACAAGATGTTCTTTCATTCTAAAAATTCCTTCCCTTTAAATATTTGACCACAAAACATACAGTTATATTGGATATTCCCATCAGATGCTTGAGAAGAAGAAAAATAATTCCATGTTGGATCGGACTTACCACGAGTAGAGGATGGTTCCATATTCTCCATTATGA
>JAOQMR010067288.1:0-19964 GCA_027563865.1 Erythroxylum pelleterianum | reverse complement strand
GGCCATCTTAAAGATAAATGAAGTAAGTCTCATTTATTGGCTATTTGATGATTGATTAATGCAAGTAGTGATGCATTGAATGCCTCTCTCTCCTTCCATTCATGCATATACGAAATTGGTAGGCAAGAAAGAGTTCTTGCATGTTCTTTACACCTTCTCTCCTTTCATGAAAGAGAGAACCGAAAATACCATTTGAAAGAGTTTCAATTTTGCTTCTTCTTCTTCTAAGAAAATCTCCTTCAAAGATTTCTTCTTCTTTCCCACCAAAGGATTTTGTTAGCCTAATTGCCCTTGAAGAACAAGTGGTAAATCTAATTGGTTGAGGATTCAAAAAAAAAGGAAGAAGATAGATTGCTAAAGGAAAAGATTCAAAGGCAAAGGATTTGGATTCACGAAGAAGGAGAGGATAGCGCAACGAGGACTTAAAGCTGTAGCAAAGGAGTCGGTAATACCCCTGATCTTGTTTATGTTTTATTATCCTTATACCATATCATGTATGGATTGGCATGTTGATTTGGATTTGTTGCTACCGTGCAAGTAATGATTTCTTAAAAGTTTTGAAATCTACCATTTTTCCAAACAAAGCATGTTTTCATTTTCCGATCCAACACTGAGTACATTTGAAATTTTGGCTATGGCATGATCATGCATTCAAGTTGTACAACTCATATCTCTCAATTACAATATCTAAAAATTACAAACTTTATACCAATTGAAATCTAAGAGGATAAGCTAAATCGTTTGTGAAGACACCTTTGTCTAATTTGGCCTACATCAAAACAATTTATTTGATAACAACAGGACATGATTTCTATCATGGGTAGTGTTATAGCCTAAGCCAAGACTCAATTTCAATCTAAATTTCAAGACCCTTAAGGATAGAATTCAAATTCAATTTCTTCTTAACAATTGTATCCAAATGTCTCTAATTAAATTTAAATAAAAAATCATCTTATTTTGAAATCTACAGGTCAAGATATAATCAAAATACCAAAACATATTCAGTAAAATATTCTAGTTATCAGATTCCGGCACACCTCAATATTTTTGTCCCAATTCATCATCATCAATCTTTTCCCAATGGATTCAGATGTTCATAACTTTTGGTGGATATGAATAAAAATGTGTTATGAGTTTATTTGTTCAAGTATTATGCCATTTGGATGTCAGGAGAAGAAGTTATAATAGAAAGAACAAAGGATGTTCAGAGAAAACACTACAACTAACATGTTCTAGCAATACTTCTTCACCAATATCACATGGATTTCATTCAGATTCAAGTATCATTCTCATACCATTTAACATAGCTTAAAGCTCAGATTTCTACTTACTTGATAAGCTCAAATGCTACCTCAAAACCTCAAGCTAATCTACCCCTCCAAGCTTGCAAGATTGTCATAGAGTAAAGGTAAAAATAAGTTGATTTTCGGCTAGGACAAAGAACAACAAATGATGTTGTCATTTAGCACGGTTGAAACCTAATTACAGAGATGTGTGTTAGTAGCAACTTTCAGTGGAGAAAAGAGGAGAAGAGGGTGGAATTTTCCAGCTGCAACTTAGCTTAATTCAACTAGGTGCAAGGAGTCTCCAAACTACCTTAACCTGTGCCATTTGGCATATAAGCCATTTATCTCCTCCTTAAGCTACCACATGTCTGCTAATTAATAGTTCATTTGTCATTCACTCATGCTGCCATTTATCAACTAATTATCTATACCAAATGTCACCTAATTATTAGTCCACGTGTCATAAAATAATTGGTCTATATTGTTAAGTCAAGAAGACTTCACTTCTTCTACTGATTTTGATGAAAGTCAAATAATAATAATAATAATAATAGAAGTGTGTGGACTATTTTGATGAATTTGTTAAGTACACAGATAAATGTAAGTGGCACAAATCATCAAATTAAGATGATACTTAAGTAAAAGTTGAATAAGACAAAGCGTCTAAGATGGATCAGGCAAAGTGATTAAGTCTAAGACACTAGACAAAGTATACGAATCTAAGCAAGATGATGTAATGGAAGAATGTACTAGAACGTCAGTTAGTTGGAGTTGGTTATAGGACTTAACTAATAATAGACTTTAGAAGACTTTACAAGCAGATTTCTCAAAAAAGACTGTTGGAGATTTAGGTTATAAATATTAGTTATAGTCGTAAACTTTTTTTTAAAAAGGGGAGAATTCTAAATGTACTAAACATACTTAGAGAAATTCTGTGCTCAAGTGATCACGCTGTGAAAAATATTCTGAGAGAAAAGAAAGAAAGAAAGAGAGCAAACACGTCTGTAACGTGAAGCTCAAACAATATCTTTCGAGTGAAAGAAAGGCTAGAGCCTGAAGAGGCTAAGGAAGCAGGTAAAGAATAATTTGTGAAAGATACTTGAAGAGGCTCTGCAAGTGTAAAAATAATACTTGTAACTCTGAGGACTAGACGTAACCCAAGGTTAAGGGTGGACCAGTATAAATCGCGGTGTCATATTCTCTAACTCTTACCTCTTTAATTTTCTAATTGTTAGAAGAATAGATACTAATTTTAGTTATTGCATTACTCATCAAACTAAGTGTGTTGTTTGTAATGGTCTGAATTTGTCAAGAAAATCAAGAAGATTTTAAAGATTAATATCTTAGGCAATTTAACACAATTCAAACCCCCTTTTATGTATTTTAAATATTATACGTGATTTCTATATTAACAAGTGATTTACTTCAATTGGTATCAAAGCAAGTTTCCAAGAAACACTGTTACAAAGTGAGGAAAAAGATTCATGGTTGAATAACATGTTTTTATAGTAGAAGGTGCCTCAGTCTCAAGACCCCCTGCATTCAATTGTGAAGAATGTCATTATTGGAAGGACAGGAGGCGGCTCTTCATAGAATCCACATATATTGATCTTTGGGATATCATTGAAAATGGTTCATATATCCCAATAGAAAACGAAGGGAAAAGCATCTCTCGTGATCAATGGTCGGTTGATCAGAAAGCTCACTTTCAATTAAACTTAAAGGCCAAATTATTTTTAAGTTGTACTCTAAGTAGAAGTGGATATCATAAGGTTCATAGATGAGAATCTGTAAAGGAAATGTGGGACACATTAGCCATTGCACATGAAGGCACAAACCAGGTGAAAGAATCTAAGATTGGCATTCTTGTTCATCAGTATGAGTTGTTCAAGATGAAAGATGATGAGACTATTGATCAAATGTTTGGATGATTCCAAACAATTATTAATGGACTTAAAACTCTAGGGAGAATCTACAACAGTCAAGATCATGTCAGAAAGATTCTCAGAAGTCTTCCAAAAAGATGGAGACCCAAAGTAACAGCAATACAAGAGCCAAGGATTTAAGCAAGCTAAAGCTAGACGAATTGCTTGGTTCACTGAAAATCCATGAAATAGAGTTTAATGCAGAAGAAAAAGCCAGAAGGGATAAATCTATTGCATTAAAGGTTGGTCAGAAGAATCAGAAGATGCAGAAAAATAGAAGCACATCTTCAAAAGCATTAAAGATTGAAGAAATCAAGAATGATGATGCTAGTGAATCTGATCATGATTCAAGTAAAGATGAAGATGAGCTATCCTTCATTTTAAGAAAGATTAGAGGGATGTGGAAAAAGAAATCAAGGGGAAATAAAGATTTCTCTTTAAAAAAGAATAGCAACGATGATTCGAAGAATGAGAAAAGTTCTATCGTTTACTATGTGTGTAATAAACTAGGTTATTACAAGTCTGAATGTCCGTTGCTCAAAAGAAAACAAAAGAAAAGTAAAAAAAAAAGAGTATGATGGCAATACGGGAAGATCTGGATTCGTCCGAATCAGAATCCCACTCAGAAACATCAGAAAAAGCAAATATATGCTTGGTGGCTGAAAGGGAAATCGATGATGAGGTAATTTCTAACTTTGATGATCTTCAGGATGCTTATTTAGAATTGTTAGAAGATTCACATGTTATCTTAAAACAATATAGGTTTTTGAAAAAGAAATTTTTTGAAAATTTAAAGAACACAAAACTCTTAGAAGAAGAAAATGTTTGCCTTAAGAAACAAGTAGACAATATGAAAAAGAAAGTAGCTATAGATAGATCTGAGGAAATTAATCAACTAAAACAAAGGATTAATAGTCTTTCAGCAGATTTATCGAAATTTACAGAAAGTACAAAAAGGATGAATGAAATGTTTGGAAGTTATAGACATCTAAATGATAAAAGTGGTTTAGGCCTTACTGATAGAAATACTATTCATAATAGTAATGTTCTTCATAATAGGAATTTTGTTCCTATTAGAAAGAAAAAGAAACAATATTTTTATTATTATGCAAAGAAAAATTATAAGACTAACCCCAAAGGACCCAAGAAAATATGGGTACCTAAGAAGGATATAATATATACTGCAGATCTCCTTACTTGGAAGAAGAAACCACCACCAATTGTACTTGGACAGTGGCTGCTCGCGACATATGACGGGCAGAAGGTCTATATTCCTAGACCTCCAACATAAGCAAGTAGGATCAGTAACTTTTGGAGACAACCAGCAAGGAAACATAGTTGGGATCGGCAAAATTGGTAAAGATTCCTTTTCTTCTATTGATAGGTTCTACAAGTTGATGGCTTAAAGCATAATCTAATCATTAGAAGTCAATTATGTTATTCTGGTTTTGAAGTATCCTTTAATCAAAATTCTTGTATAGTCAAAAACAAGGACGATTCCATATTCTTTTCTATTAAGAGATGAAATAACCTCTACAAAATTAACTCAGACGATTTGAAAAGCCAAAATATTTCATGTCTTCTATCAAAAGATGATGAAAAACTGATTTGGCACAAAAAGCTAGGACATGTTAGCTTTAAACATATTTCCAAGTTAGTTAGACATGATTTGGTAAGAGGTTTACCAAAGATAAGTTTTAACAAGGATTTCTTTTGTGAGAGTTGTCAAAAAGGAAAACAAGTTAAAACATCTTTTTCGTCTAAGAATATTGTAACTTTTTCTAGACTTCTAGAGTTGTTACATATAGATTTGTTTGGTCCAACTAGAACACCAAGTCTAAGTGGAAAGAAGTATAGTCTCATAATTGTCGATGACTTTACTAGATTTTGTTGGATATTGTTTTTACCACATAAAGATGAATCTCGTAAATGCTTTAAAGTTTTATCCAAAAAGTTACAAAATGGAAAAGGAAATTCTATTGCTGGAATTAGAAGTGATCATGGTGGAGAATTTGAAAATGAAAAATTCAAAAAGTTTTGGGATGAGAATGGAATTTTCCATAATTTCTCTGCTCCTAGAACTTCTCAACAAAATGGAGTTATAAAGAGAAAGAACAGGACAATTCAGGAAATAACAAGGACTATGCTATGTGAAATGAATCTTCCCAAGTACTTCTGGGCAGAAGCTATAAATACAGCTTGCCATATTCAAAATAGAGTATTTTTGCTACCTATTTTAAATAAAAATCCATATGAATTATGCAAGAGGAGTTAAATCAATTTACAAGGAATAAAGTTTGATCTCTAGTCCCTAAACCTTCCAATAAATCTGTTATAGGAACTATATGAGTATTCAAAAAATAAACTAGACGAATCAGGAAAAGTAACCTGTAACAAAGCTAGATTAGTAGCTCAAGGCTATAATCAACAAGAAGGAATAGACTATAATAAAACATGTGCTCCTGTAGCTAAACTAGAAGCTATTAGGATTTTGCTTACATATGTTTTTTCTAATATAAAATTGTTTCAAATGGATGTGAAAAGTGCATTTTTGAATGGTTTTATAGATGAAGAAGTTTATGTAAAACAACCCCTAGGTTTTGAAGACATTGATAAACCAGATTATATGTACAAACTTCATAAAGCTTTGTATGGATTAAAACAAGCACCTCGTGCTTGGGATGATCGTCTGAGTTTGTTTTTGATTAAAAATGTCATTATTAGAGGTCAAGTAGATAAAACATTATTTAGGAAAACTATTAAAAATGATTTTATTCTTGTATAAATATATGTAGACGATATCATCTTTAGTGCAACTTCTAAACAATTATGTTCAAAATTTGAAAATCTTATGAAAAGTGAATTTGAAATGAGTATGATGAGTGAATTAAAGTTCTTTATTGGTTTACAAATTAAACAAACTGAAGAAAAGATTTTTGTTCATCAACAAAAGTATATCAAATAAATTTTAGTAAAATATAAAATGGAAAATGTTAAACCAATGTCAACTCCTATGCATCCTTCAATCGTCTTAACTAAGGATGAAGTTGGTAAGAAGATTGACCAAACTCTATTCAGAGGAATTATTGGTTCTTTGCTTTACCTAACTACAAGCAGACCTGTTATAATGTTTAGTGTTTGTTTGTGTCCAAGATTTCGAGTAGATCCTAGAGAATTTCATTATATTGCTGTTAAAAAAATATTGAGATACTTGGTAGGTTCTACTGATCTTTGTTTAATGTATGAGAAATATAAATATTTCAGGTTAATTGGCTACTATGATTCTGATTATGCTGGAGATAGGATTGATAGAAAGATTACAAGTGGAGATTGTCACTTTCTTGGTCATAACCTAATTTCTTGGTTAAGCAAGAGGCAAAGTTCAATTGCTCTATCTTGTAGAAGCTGAATACATGACACCTGCAAGTTGTTGCTCACAAATGTTATGGATAAAGTATCAATTAGAGGATTATTATATCCAAGAAGATCAGATTCCAATCTTCTGTGTGACAACACAAGTGCTATTAATCTCTCAAAGAATCCAATACAACACTCAAAGGCAAAGCATATTGAAGTTAGACATCATTTTATAAGAGACTATGTACAGAAAGGGATCATCAATCTACAATTTGCTAAGACGAATCAACAATGGGCAGATATCTTCACCAAACCCTTAAGTGAAGACAGACTCAAGGAAATCAGATGAAACTTTAATATGGTGATGTTAAATGACCACTCGTCTGAAACTCTATGATCCAAACGATTCGTCCTGAAGAAGCTGAAAAGTCATTAAAAAATACCGAAATCTCGCGTCTATAGAAGACTCGTCAATTTCATATCCTTGAAGAATGATTGGATGAATATCGAACTTGAGATTGAAGCAGTTGGTTGGAAGAGTTTCTTCAACATCTGATAGACGGTGTATCTGAATGAAATATATGAGTTCTAGAGAATGCGAAGGTGGTAGACAACACCTTGGTATCGATGGTAGATGGGTTGTCGGTAATAATCACATAAGATTCTATTGTGAATGCTATTGGGAGTCCAAATGAAGGACTAGAATTGTTCAACAATACAGATTGACATCAATCGACATCTATATGGATCCAATAATCCAGGAGTCAAGAAGTCTTCAACCTTCCTTCCGAAGGCTAGGGTTCTTCACTCACTTCTTCTCTATTGTATCCTACCAAGAGCAGGATCAAAGGACGTGGTGACAATGCATGATGAACATTGTCTGTTTCATCTACTCACTCACTAACCTGTTAATCTTCCGTTCTTTATTATAAAGTATATGATAAAGGATAGGGAGGATTATCATATGAAGAGTGGTTCTTTACCTTACGGTATGCTATTAACAAGATTCTTCAAAGAATTTGGAATCCTACTTGATAGAGGAAATAGAGTAAAGATGAATGTTAAGAGTGTTATCAATGCCTCTAATATTCACAAAATAGGGATCGAGGCTGAAACTGAAGCGGATGTAGATTTTGCACCGAAAGCACAGTCTAAGGGGGAGCTTTCAGTAAGACGAAGCAAGAAAGAAAATTTTCCAACTGAAATACATGAAAACCTCGATTATCCGGAAGAATATCAGCAGAGGTAAAGGTTGAACAATCGTCTGATGAGACGATACAAGCCAAGATGTTTCCAAAAAAGAAGGAAAGCAAGGTTCAACAACCAACTCACCAAGTGTCTTTAAAGAGGAAGGCTGAGATGCTCCAATCACAAAAGACACAGACTATTGAAAAGAAGACGAAGACATCGTCTGAACAACAGCTAGTAGCTTACAACCCTCCTCAATCGATAAAGAAAGAAGATTTGAAGATGATGGTCATAGAAGAATCAACACTTGATCGTAACAGAGGTTCAATTATCATCAAAGAACCTTCTAAATAGAAAGTTAAGGTTCAAGTTGAATCTATAATAGTAAATGAAGACTATATAGTATTCTGCGAGATGAAAAGGCAGAACCATATCTATTGAAGATTGCAAAAGATCCTTATAGAATCTATCCGGTGACAAGCAGAACAACAATCAAGATTATACCAGATGTAAAACATAGACGTCTAGCACCAGTAGTTAGCAAAGAAAAAGGAAAGAAGAAGAAGTTTCCTGAAAGACGAGAAGATGATCTGACAGACGAAGAGAGTCAAGTGGCAGTGAAGAACATAGACGATGTATATCATGCAGCTCAACCTGTAGCCGTCTATGTATCCCATCATATATCAAGGGAATCAATAAGTAATTTTGGAGCATCTACTAAAGACAAAAGCTTCAAGATAGTTGGCACAATATCAAAAGGAAGGTACAAAAGTATCACAATTGAACATATCGATTTTAACTTAGAAAGCTTTGCGCATTTTCTCATTCATTTCAAACCCTTAAGTTTCATTCCTTTAGTTAAAACTATTTTGCGCCTTCTAGGGCAACCGATTTACAAATTACCCAGACTTGATGATCTTGATATCCTTGATGGAAAACAACCAATTTACAAATTACTCTCAATTAAAATTATAGAATTAGAAGATTCACCTACAAAACCATCTGTCTTTGAACACATTCATCCACTTAGTGAAATACTACAAGATGCCACTATTAATTTGGAGCTCTTGAAGAATTTCATCAAATGGACTAAAGCTAGTCACAAGCAAAAAAAATTTCAGGAAGCCTTAGCTAAAAATTGAAAATTTGAAGCGTTTAAAATGATTTATCTTTTTGATTAATAACAAATGGGGGGAGAATAGTATAAAGGAGAATTAGAATTAGAATTTTTTTTGTTTATCATTGTATATCTTGCTTTATTCGTCTAAATATTATTTTTATCTTCTAATATAATGATTATTAGTTATCATCAAAAAGGGGGAGATTGTTAAATCAAGAGGACTTCACTTCTTCTATTGATTTTGATGAAAGTCAAATAAATAATAATAATAATAATAGAAGTGTGTGAACTGTTTTGATGAATTTGTTAAGTGCGCAGATAAATGTAAGTGGCGCAAATCATTAAATCAAGATAATACTTAAGTAAAAGCTAAATAAGACAAAGCGTCTAAGATGGATCAGACGAAGTGATTAAGTCTAAGACATCAGACGAAGCATACGAAACTAAGCAAGACGATGTAATTGAAGAATGTACTAGAATGTCAGTTAGTTGGAGTTAGTTACACGACTCAACTAATAACAAACTTTAGAAGACTCTACAAGCAAATTTCTCAAAGAAGACTATTGAAGATTTAGGTTATAAATCATGATAGGATGAAAACCACAGAAATTAGAGTTAGCAAACAACATTAAGAAAAATTAGATAATAAAATAGAGAATGAATGAGTTTTGGGATCCTTTTTTCGTGTCACCCTTCTCTTTGACCCCTATTGTGCATTAGTCTTCCCAGCTGTTGCGTCTGGGATTCTTGCGCAGCTGCGTCTAGACTCCACTGTTCCCTTGATGCGTCACTATAGCTCCTATTGGCATGCACTGTAGCTCTTGTGTTGGTAGGTCTCGTCTCCACTGATCTCTGTATGGTGCCTCCCTTGGAGCTGTCACTTTCTGAAGCTCTCCCACTGGTGTGTTCGTTGTCTCAAGTTCGCATCTCCCAGTCATGTGTTGTGGTAGGTGGGTTTGTGTAGCTGCGTCACTGGGTGGAGCTTGGTGTGCATTTGTGGTAGGTCTCACCACTATTGCGGATATGACAATTTAGTTACTCTCTCAATTAAAACCTAGTTCACACCGATGCTGGCTCCTGTGTTTTGTACTTTTTTGCTTGCCGTTTTGGACTAACTTCCTAGTGCTGCCGTTTTCTTCTCTCTTCCTTGCGTTTTGGACTTCTCCCCTAGCTGCTTCTTTTCTTTTGTGTTTCCCGCTATACTGTCATTTAGCTTCATTTTATTGGACTGCTGGGTTGTACTTCCTTAATTTAACCATTGTTGTGGTCCTTTTCAACTAAAGTCAAGTGCATTTCCTACAAATTAAACAGGAATAACTATAAATGCAAATTCAAGTAAACTAAACAATTTAGCAGGAAAAATATGTATAAAACTTAATGATTGTATGCAAAAACTAAGAGACAATGCCAATCATTCGAATAAGCAAATGTATTCAACAAATGCCCCCAAATTCAAACTCTTGCTTATCCCTAAGTAAAATTAAGAAAATTGTTCAAACCAGATTAAGGAGCATTCAACAATTGGAATTTTCAGAATTGCAGTAACCAATTGAAATTTACCTTTAGCCACTCATCAAATCATACCCACCTTCATAGTGCAAGGATACCAATGCTCGCTCAAACACACACTCCTTCATTCAAGTCTAATTAGAAACCAACCAACTCACAAGAGAAGAGAAAAGCCAAATAAATCCAAAGGCAATTTACAACCCAAGACACTCTAAAGGTATTATCAAATTGACCAATCCTATAGGAAAAAATTCTCTATCCCATCTCCACTAATTTTTAGCACTCCTTCTCAAAGGATCAAAAGGTGTTATTAGGGCTGTAATGGGGTCGTTAGGGTTTAAACTCAGCTTAAACCAAGGCAAAGGGTAATAAAAGCTCAAATGAAATGGAAACAATTATTCAAGAAATAGGAAAGTGTAAGGGATCTTTTTTTAGAGCAAGTAAAACCTGTGGAAACAAGGAGGAAAGATTTTTTTTCCTTGAGGACTATAAGAACATTGGGACTATCTTACCAACACCACTTCATATAAATTGTTGGTTGGTACATATATCATCATGCCAAGCTTGTTAGGGAACCAACAACATCATTTTGTCACAAGCAGGAGTATACGTGGTGGTGTTGATATAGGACGACAAAACTCAAACATGACAACATGTTATTGAAAACGGTAACAATCACAAGATTTAACTCAATATCATTGAATTCCCAAGTTCCAAATAATTGACATTCCCCTAAACTCAGTTTCTTGTATACTAGGGGAAATAACCTGCAAAATCGTCACTTGCTTTCTCTTTTCTTTTTTGATTTTGTTTCTCTTTCTTTTGTTTCTTTCTTCTTCTTTTTTGTGTTTTTTTGTGTTCTTTTGTTTTCAACCCCCCATATATCCTACTCCTAAATAATCATTTCCACATGAAAGGTAAGGAATGCTTAGCTTATGACTTGGTTAAATGAGGGTGTCAAAGAAATAGGGATTTTACTTCGGCTTAACTTGGCTCCAAAGGGAATATATGGTTATTTTAAGCCAAATTTGGATTGTGGTTCATAATTCAAAGAAAATTGCCTTGATCACTTTCTTATCAAATTTGTGCTCACATTTCGCCTCAATAGGCCTAGAGAACTTGTTCTAGGATTGGCGAGACCTCACTAGGTTCCAACTTGCCTAAAAAATTTATGGATAATCAAAACTCAAATAAAATGGATGGGAAGACTCAAATCAAAGAATATGAGTAGGATTAAACAATTAGAAGCCGAGCACTAGTTCGGAACAATCTATCCACAAACCTTCTAAAGATAAACCTAATTAGGTCCTAAGCAATTCTCAATTTCCCAAAAGCGAGGCCAAAATCAAAACCTTTAAAGATCAAAATTCCCTAATGAGGTTTAACTATGCAAGAAAATTGACTATATAATGGTTTGTCAAAAAAAGATGAAAAGTAAAGGTAAGAAAGTTTTGCAAAATTATGCTCACCCTCACCAATGCCACCAAACTCAAATAGGACATTGTCCTCAATGTCAAGGTGTACAGGTACAATTTGAAGTAGGTAAGTAAGCATGTATATGCACAATTAAGGGCAAAAAGAATGTCAACAGTTGGCCGCATGCATAGGCTATGCTAGATGATGCATGCCCAAAATTTAGAAATGCTGCAGATCAAATTCAAACACAAAAAACCCCCAAAATTCAATTATATGTTAAATTATGAGTAAAGAGGCATAAAGAACTTCCCTGTAATTCCTCCCATCAAAATTCATTTCTAAGGTCCAATTTCCTACAATTAAAACAAAGAGGAACGTTAATTTTGGGTTAAAAAAAACTAAGGTGTGAAACTTGGGTTACCTCCTAAGAAGCGCTAATTTAAATTCTTTAGCTTGACTCCGCCAAATGTTTTCTCAAGGGTTAGGGTTAGAGAGGGATTGAGTGACCCCTTTTTTTATTGGAAATCCAACCACATAAGGCTTTCACCTCTGCCCATTAACCTTAAATACTCCAGTTTTGGGATCCTTAAATTCTACCGCACCATGAGTAAAAACCTTAACAATTTTGAACGGTCCCAACCAACTCGACTTTAACTTTTTGGGAAATAGCGTGAGTCGTGAATTAAATAGGAAGACCAAGTCTCCTTCTTTGAACTCTCTTTGGATAATATGTTGATCATGCCATCTCTTTGTTCTTTCCTTGTAGATTTAGGCATTCTCATAAACATCCAAGCGAAGCTCCTCTAACTCATTCAACTGAAGCAAATGCCATTCTCCAGCTGCCTTGAAGCCCAAATTAAAGCCTAATATGCTTTGTGTTCTAGCTCGACTAGAAGGTGGCACAATTTCCCATACACTAGCCTGAATGGAGTAGTCACAATTGGAGTCTTGTACACTGTTCTATAGGCCCAGAGAGCATTATCTAACCTCAAAGACCAATCTTTTCTTGAGGTGTTTACTATTTTCTCCAAGATGCTCTTAATCTCCCTATTTAAAATTTCGGCTTGCCCATTAGATTGAGGGTGGTAGGCCAACGCCAACTTGTGGTATACCCCATATCTTTTCAAAAGGTTGGCGAATGAGCTATTGATAAAATGACTTCCCCTATCACTTATAATTGCCCGAGGAGTGCCAAATTTGGTGAAAATATTTCTCTTGAGGAATCTAATGACCACCTTGGCATCACAAGTTGGTGCAGCAATTGGCTGCACCCATTTGGAGACATAGTCGACCCCTACAAGAATGTATTTATTACGAAGAGAAGATGGTAGTGGCCTCATGAAATCTATCCCCCAAACGTCAAAAAGTTCTACCTCCAAAATTCCTTTAAGGGGCATCTCATGTTTTTGAGAAATATTTCTAGCTCTTTGGCTTTTGTCACATGCTTGCACAAAATTTCTTGCATCCCTAAAAAGTGTAGGCCAATGGAAATCTTCTTGGAGAAATTTTGCTACTGTCTTTTTTAGAACTGAAATGGCCTCTGTATGGAGATGCATGGAAGTGATTCAGGACAGCTCTTACGTCTTCACTTAGTAAGCATCTTCGGATCACCCCATCACCACAATGCTTAAAAAAAAGGCTCCTCCCATATATAATGCTTGAGCTTTGAAAAGAAATTATTCTTCTATTGGAAAGCAAATTGAGGTGGCAAGACTCCTAAAACAAGATAATTCACATAGTCAGCATACCATGAAACTTGTAATGTTACTGTAGCAATTTTTGGTAGTGAACAACACAGTTCTGGTAAATTTGCACAATAGAACAAATGTTCGTCGCTGAAGGAGTCATTAATTGGTGGTTCTTCTAGAAGGGGCTCCTTCTAATTTGGAGTGAGCCTCAAGAGGTGATCCGTAACTCAATTCTCAGATCCCTTTTTGTCACGAATCTCGAGGTCAAATTCTTGAAGGAGAAGGACCCATCTTATAAGCCTTGGTTTAGCCTCCTTTTTCGTAAGTAGATAGCATATGGCTGCATGATCTAAGTAGACTATCACTTTTGAGCACGCAATATATAACCTAAATTTATCCACTGCAAAGACTACAGCTAGTAACTCCTTTTCAGTCGTGGCATAATTGATTTGAGCATCATCCAATGTCTTACACACATAATAGATCACATGGGCCACCTTGTTCCTTATTTGGTGTAAAACAGCCCCCACAGCATAATTTGAAGCATTACACATGATTTCAAAGGGGAGGGACCAATCCGGGGGTTGAAGAATAGGTGGAGAGGTTAAGGCTTCCTTAATTCTGCAAAAAGTATCAAGACAAGATTGGTTAAAATTGAATGACACATCGTTGCTTAGCAAATTAGTCAAAGGCTTTCCTATATGATAAAAATCTTTGATAAAACATCTGTAAAAGCCTGCATGTCCCAAGAAACTTCTGATCTCTTTGACTGAGGTTGGTGGAGGAAGATTTGCTATCACTTCGATTTTAGCCTTATCCACTTCTATTCCACGATTGGAGATCAAGTGGCCAAGGACTATTCCTTCTTGTACCATGAAATGGCACTTCTCCCAATTCAGCACTAGATCAACCTCTTCGCATCTGCTTAAAACTTTGGCAAGATTAGCTAAAACAGAGTCAAACGTTAGTCCATAAACGGAAAAGTCATCCATGAAGACTTCCATAATTTCCTCAATAAAATCCGAAAAGATTGCTGTCATGCAACGCTGAAATGTAGCAGGTGCATTACACAACTCAAATGGCATCCTTCGATATGCGAAGGTGCCATAGGGGCATGTGAAAGTAGTTTGCTCTTGGTCATTAGGGTGAATGGGAATTTGAAAGAAACCAAAGAAACCATACAAGTAACAAAAATAATCATGTTTAGCAAGTCTTTCCAAAATTTGATTAATAAATGGCAAAGGGAAGTGGTCTTTACGGGTGGCCTTATTCAATTTTCTATAATCTATACATATTCTCCATCCCATAACTGTCCTAGTTGGTATTAATTAATTACCTTCATTTTCACAACTATTAGACCACACTTCTTGGGCATACAATGGACAGGGCTTACCCAATTACTGTCAACAATGGGGTATATAATAACTGAAGCTAATAGCTTTAAGACCTCTTGCTTGACCATGTCCTTCATGCTTGGATTTAGCTTCCTTTGATGTTCAATTACAGGTCTTGCGTCATCCTCTAAATGAATTCTATGTGTGCACAAAGATGGGCTGATTCCCTTCAGGTCTGAAATTTTGTACCAAGTTGCTTACTTGTGATCTCTAAGCACTCTTAATAGTTTATCAACCTACACAGGGCTTAAAAGAGCACTAATAATGACGGGATAGGTCGAATTAGGGCCCAAAAATTCATACTTAAGGTTAGGAGGCAACGATTTCAATTCCACATTTGGAGGTTCTTCTTTGTTCGAATCAAGTGATAGTTTCATTTTAGGTTGCACAGGTTGTGTAGATTTTTGCACAAGTTGTGCATCAAGCAATTGTATGAATTAAAAAATGTATGATTCTTTCTCTATAAATTCTGCATTACCCCCGGCAGTCGCTACAACCTTCACTAAGCAGTGTTCCAACAAATCCTTTGGATTGGATTTTTTAAATTCAGTACCAACCAGCTTGTCAATAAAGTCCACCCTTAAACAAGAATCTTTGTCATCCATAACCTTCATTGCCTTTCCCAAATTAAACTCGATTTCTTCCTCTCCCACCTTCAGAGTCTTTTTTCCATTCTTAACATCTATGATTGCTCCAGCTGTAGCTAAAAAGGGCTTCCCAAGTATAATAGGCATGTTAGTATCCACTTCCATTTCCAGCACAACAAAGTCTACCGGGATAAAAAGACTTCCAACCTTGAGGGGCATATTTTTCAATATCCCAATGGGAAATTTTATGGACCTATCTGTTAGTTGCAATGATATGGTTGTCGGTTTAAGCTCCCCAATGTCCAATTTTTGACAGATAGATAATGGCAATAAGCTCACACTTGCCCCTAAATCACATAATGCTCTCCCAATTGTCGTGGTTCCAATTTGGCAAGGTATCGAGAAACTTCCCAGATCTTGAAGCTTAGGAGGGAGTTTATTTTGAAGAATGGTACTTGATTCCTCCGTAAGAGCCACAGTTGCATATTCCTCTGGCCTTCTCTTGTTGGATACAATTTCCTTCAAGAAATTGGCATAAGTAGGCATTTGGGTAAGGGCTTCCGTAAAGGGGATGTTAATGTAGAGCTTCTTTAGAATGTCAACAAATTTTCCAAACTGCTGGTCTAGCTTAGCTTTATGAAATCTCTGAGGGAATGGGATTGGTGACGAATATGGTGGTGGTGGTATGTATTTTTCCAACTCAGGTGATTGTTGCACAGGCTTTGCATCGTGGTTTGTTCCTTTGAATTCCTTTTCAGCTATGTTCTTCTGCACCATAGATTCCAAAACCTTTCCACTCCTTAGTACCACTGCCTAGGTTTCCTTAAGAGCCTCTGATTGTGTTGGTAGCTTACCCTTGTCTAGCCTTAGCGTTGGTCCATTTAGGTAGTAAGTTGCTGAATCAGGTCTCCTTGATTTTGTGTAAAGGTTTCCATCATTGATTCAAGGTTGGACTTAGGTTCAAGTGGCTGGGGTTGAGCTTGTTGTCTCAAATTAGGGAAACTTGGAGGGCCACGGTTTTGTTGTTGCTGGGTTTGTTGGTAATGCCGTTGATGTTGTGGGTAATGGGTTTGGTTAGGGAAACTTTGGGGTGGCTTGGGTTGTTGAGACCAGGAGAAATTTGGGTGGTTTCACCATTCAGGGTTATAAGTGTTTGATAAGGGTCCACCTTGGTTCTTCTGTCCATAATTTCCTACAAAATTCATATGTTCAGCACCAAATTCTTGCCCAATGTTATGAAATTCTGTACTCATATTTGACCAAAAATCCTGATCATATAAGGCATTCACATTACTTGCAACACCTGCGGTAAACTTATCTACTTTCCTTAAAAGACCTTCAAATTTCGAATTCAACAAGGTAAAGGAATCTAATTCGTAGACTCCTTAAGGCTCTTCCCTTCTCGCTTAACCTTTTTCCGATCATTATTCCAATGATAGTTATTATAGGAAATTTTCTCCAATAACATGAAGGCCTCGTCTTCATTCTTGTCCATTAAATCACTTCCAGTCGTAACATCTATCGCACTTCGAATAACTAGAGAAAGTCTATTATAGAATGTTGAACAATCATCCACTTCGGGACACCGTGATGTAGACATTTGCGTTGAAGCTCCTTATACCTCTCCCATGCTTTGTACAATGATTCATCTTCTTTTTACTAAAATGAGGTAAGCTCACTTCTAAGCTTTGTAGTCTTCCCGAGTGGAAAATACTGAGCCATAAAAGCTTTGAACAACTCTTGCCAATTGTTGATCGAACTAGGTGGTAGTGAATGGAGCCAATCCTTAGCTCGATCTCTCACAGAAAAAGGGGACAACCGAAGCCTTATAGCATACTCAAACACCCCGTTTTGCTTTAACATTTCACAAATCTTCAAAAATTGCTATAGGTGGATATGCGGGTTTGCTGTTGGGTGCCCTCCGAATTGATTATACTGCACCATTTTTACAAGGCCAGGTTTTAAGTCAAAATTATTTACTTGCACGGGGGACCTTGTAATGCTTGGGCAAAATTCCCCAAAATCTGGGACCGCATGGTCCCCCATAATTCTCTGATTTTGTTCAGCCATTTCCAAATCGACTGTCTCTTCTATTGGAAAAGTTGTAGTAAATTCAGGTTCGATCCGGTGTTACTGCATATGCTATGCGTTAGATGCTTTTGCCCATGATTTTCTAGATTTTGCTTCCTTCCTTAGTGCCTTAGTTGCCTTCTAGATTTCAGAATCAAATAACAATTCTTCAACACTAATGGACCTTCGCATAGACTATAAATATAACACAGCAAGATCAAACACAAGGTACAGAAAATGCAAAATAAGAAGAAGACAGCAAAGAGAACAAATAAAACAAAACTCAATTTTAACAAAATCTATTAACACAAAACAAAAACAAAAATATAAGTGTCTAACTTAACCAAACAATCAGTCACCTAATATTACTCATGGATTGCTCCCTGGCAACGGCGCCAAGAAACTTGATGTGACTCCGCAAGTTCACGGGTCTCAATTAGTATAGTATAATATCGTCCCACACGAAGTAATTGCGTAAGTACTGGGCTTAGAGTACTCAATTAATTGGACTAAGGAGCTGAGTAAGAAAGTGGATTTAAACTCAGGAATTTAACTATCAAAAATAATAAAATCAATGCCAAAACAAAGATGTGAATATCTCTAGGGATTAATCTGAATGGAATGTGGTAAGCTTCAAGGAAGGTTCGACTTTTAGCATTTTCTACGGACTTTACCTAGATCAATTTATGAGGCAAATTTTGCTTGATAGAAGGTTGAGCCTAGAGTTTCTTAAATCCTTTTTTAAGGTATCAAAGGAGTATTATGCAATAATCCTAATCTACTATCGTATACTAGCAATCAAGCGTAACCTATTAAGTTCATTGCTAACCTGGTTTGCTCTCATAAATTCATTTTGTGTCTAAATCTGAAATTTATAAGTTTCCTATTTTGGAGTTCTGTTATCAATTTTCACCTATCGGTTATTTAATTAACAACTAATGTCAAATAATGGTTGGCCAAACACAATACTAGCAAAATTAATCTCAAAACAGAGAAATCAAAACCAAGAAACTCATACTTATAAATCAACCAAGATTTAATCCATAAAAATTAGCGAAAAGTTTCTGCCCCAACCTTGAAGCTTTGGGGAAGCTACTCAATCATGATAGGATGAAAACCACAGAAATTAGAGTCAGCAAACAACATTAAGAAAAATATGATAATAAAACAGAGAATTAATGAGTTTTGAGATCTCTTTTTTACGTCACCCTTGTCTCTGCCCCCTGTTGTGTGTTAGTCTTCCCAGCTATTGCGTCCGGGCTTTTTGCATAGCTATCTAGCCTCCATTGTTCCCCTGATGCGTCACTGTAGCTCCTGTTGGCACGCACTGTAGCTCCTGTGTTGGTGGGTCTCGTCTCCACTTATCTCCGCGTGGTGCCTCCCTTGGAGCTGTCGCCTCCTAAAGCTCTCCCACTGGTGCGTTCATTGTCTCAACCTCGCATCTCCCAACAGTTGCGTAATTTTTGGTGGGTGCAACCTCACTCTGTAGTGCATGTGATGTGTCTAGTGAATCAACTGATGGTGAGTCTCTCCTTCTGCGTGGTGCATGCATCTGGTGGTTCAACCTCCATTCCTGCATTTCCTTGTGGTGCTTGCTCTTCAGCTGTGTCACTGGGTGGAGCCTGGTGTGCGTTTGTGGTGGGTCTCTCCACTGTTGCTGATGTGACAATTTAGTTACTCTCTCAATTAAAACCTAGCTCACACCGATGCTAGCTCCTGCATTTTGTACTTTTTCTCTTGCCGTTTTGAACTGACTTCCTAGTGATGTCGTTTTCTCCTCTCTTCCTTGCGTTTTGGACTTCTGCCCTAGCTGCTTCTTTTCTTTTGTGTTTCCCACTGCACTGTCATTTAACTTTATTTTACAGGATTGCTCGGTTGGACTTCCTTCATTTAACCATTGTTGTGGTCCTTTTCAACTAAAGTCAAGTGTATTTCCTACAAATTAAACAGGAACAACTAAAAATGCAGATTCAATGATTGTATGCAAAAACCAAGAGAAAATGGCTCTCATTCCAATGAGAAAATGTATTCAACAGAGCTTCCATTAGAGCTGAGAAACAAATTGTTTGGTGAAGATTCAAGGTAAGTTTATGTTTAATGTTTTTGATTTTTGAAAGGGTTTTGGTTCAAAGAGTTTAGGAAATGCAAGGGGTTAAGTATTCTAGGATCAATTTTAGTGAATGTACTTTGTGGGTTTCTCGATTGGAATGCCTATTGATTTGGGATTTTTGTCAATCTTGAAGAGGAGCAAGAGGAGAGGCACATTTGAGCAAGTTTTCAAGCAAGGAAATTAAGGTGGGTTACATTTTTGTAATTGAGTAATAAGCCATTAATGTTTCTTTTAAACAAATGATTTCAACTACTTTTATGAATGTGCATTTATTGACTTTTAAATGCTTGAGAATGTGCTACATGTTTGCATAT
>JAOQMR010067174.1:8646-20033 GCA_027563865.1 Erythroxylum pelleterianum | reverse complement strand
GCTTTACATAATAATAATTTTATTTTTATTAAAAAATTTATAAGTAAATATCCATATATCAATTATTATTAGACCGAGTCTACCCGTAGCTGTGTGATGGAAACGTTGCTTTTCTAGTGCACTAGTTTCCAACTACGGAAAGCAGCAGAAGCCTGAGCAAGTTGGTTGAACTTTCAAGTCAACTAGTAACGACATTTTTTAATACAATTATTAATTATGTGATTACTATAATTAGTATATGTTATTTTCTTTTGTAATTCCCACTTGCTGAACGTTTCCAACATTTTCAGAACTGAAACATACAAACTATAAAACTCCTCGACCGTTTTATAAGTTTAATGAGAGTCTTATAAGTTTATCTCTCTGTGATGAGGCACAGAACAAGTTTTTTTCTTTTCCTTCTTCTCTGTTTTCTCCAATGAAGCAGAGTCACCAAAAAACCACGGTCACTAACGCCGTCCACCTACTCTCTTTTAGATGACTTCCTCCTGCCTTATTCTCTCCGTCACCTGTTCATTGATCACATTCTTCTCTTTCTTTCAACTCACTAATGGCCTCGGCTCAGGCTCCACAATCGCCGTCGTCTCCGGCTCTGCAACTGTTTGCGGCGTCGTTGCGGTGGAGTCCACCCACGGCGTCGTCTGCTATCGAGGTGGCCAGGTCATCGCCATCCAACCCAACGTATCTTTCTCCTCAATCTCTGGCGGAGAAAGCTTCTTCTGTGGCGTTCTTGACGGCGGTTACGCTTTCTTATGCTGGGACGCCGTTAACTCCGCCGGTTTTCACCCACGAAGGGTCTATAATAACCGCAGTGCCTTGGTACAAGACATCGCTGTAGGCGATAATCAAATTTGCGCCACCGTGAACAGTATAAATAACGTTACAGGGACTGTTAACTGCTGGAGAGGAAATAAACTCCGACGGCCGACTTTTAGCGATCGGTTTGAATCCATTTCATGCGGGTTCGGCTTCTGCTGTGGGCCTTTGATGAATAGTGGAAGAATTCGGTGTTGGGGTCGCAATTCAGTTATTGCTGGAAGGATAGAGTCAGAGTTTGTGAACATGTCAATGTTGAGTGTTTCAGTTGGTGGTTCGCATGCTTGTGGGGTGAATTCTACAGGCTTTTTGGTCTGTAAAGGTGATAACTCTTCTGGTCAGTTAAACGTTCCTGGTAATTCTGCGTTAGAGTACTCGCAAGTGGCTCTCGGAGCGAACCATAGCTGTGCAATCAGACAAAGCAATCAATCTGTTGTTTGTTGGGGAGGAGGTGGAGGGTACGAGGTTGATGTAACAAAAGGCGTGTTCTTTGAGTCGATTGTTTCAGGTTCCAATTTCACTTGTGGGTTGATAGCTTCGAATTTTTCGATAATTTGTTGGGGACCAGGTTGGTCTGGTGAGAATCGGATTAACTTGCCTCAAATTCTTCCTGGTCCATGTGTTAAATCGTCTTGTGATAAATGTGGTTTGTGCTCAGATTCTCAGAGATTGTGCGGTGGTTCAGGGAATATCTGCAATCGCTGTCAGTTTAATGTTACAGTCGTTCCTTCACCGATACCTTCAGCGCCGTCACCGCCAGTGTTGCCTTCGTCCAGACGATCGAAAACTCTGACGACAGGGTTATTGGTGTTTGCCATTGTGGGATCTGTGGGTTCGTTTTTGGGTATTTGTAATATTTTATATTGCTTGTGGACTGGAACTTGTTTTGGGAAGAAAAAAGTGCATAATTCAGTTCAACCAACAGTCACTAGAAATGGTTCCAATGGTGGCACAACATCAAACAGTAGTATTCTGTCACGATCATCGAAAATAAGACGCCAGAGCTCGCTGGCAATGAGGCGTCAGAGGAGTGGAACCTCGTCGAAGCACGCTGACAGGGCTGAGGAATTTAGTCTCTCTGAGCTTGCTGCTGCTACCAATGGTTTTTCACTCGAGAACAAGATTGGTGCAGGGAGTTTTGGTATTGTTTATAGAGGAAAATTGGCGGATGGTCGCGAAGTGGCAATCAAGAGAGGTGAAACAGACCGAAGGACTAAGAAATTTCAAGAGAAAGACAGTGCGTTTGAATCAGAATTGGCATTCCTATCAAGGCTTCACCATAAACATTTGGTTATGCTTGTCGGTTTTTGTGAAGATGGCGATGAGAGGCTCTTAGTATACGAGTACATGAAAAATGGTGCTCTTTACGATCATTTACATGACAAGAACAATGTTGAAAGGAGTAGTAGTGCGATAAATTCCTGGAAAATGAGAATCAAAATTGCATTGGATGCTGCTAGAGGTATCGAGTATCTGCACAATTATGCAGTCCCACCAATAATACACAGAGACATCAAGTCGTCGAACATATTGCTCGACGCAAATTGGATAGCGAAAGTCTCCGATCTCGGATTGTCCTTGATGGGTCCTGAATCGGACCGCCATTACAAGCCAATGAAAGCAGCAGGAACAGTAGGGTATATCGATCCCGAGTATTATGGTCTCAATGTATTGACAGCAAAGAGTGACGTGTATGGACTGGGCGTGGTATTGCTGGAACTTTTGACAGGAAAGAGGGCAATACTCACGAGCGAAGAGAATGGAGGTTCACCAACGAGCATAGTAGATTTTGCAGTCCCGAAGATAATGGTTAATGAACAGCTGAAGGTTTTGGACCCGAGAATTGGTCCACCGGATGTTAATGAAGCAGAAGCTGTGGAGCTGGTCTCATATACTGCAATGCATTGTGTAAAATTGGAAGGAAAAGACAGGCCAACAATGACGGATATCGTCTCCAATTTGGAGAGAGCCTTGTCTCTGTGCGATGGTGATGGTAGCCATGGAAGCATCTCTAGCGGTATAATTTCAATTGCCTCAGATTGAATTTTCAATGATAAGAATAGAAAGAAAATTCACTTAAAATTCTTTTAGAAGATTCATTTTGAGTATATATTTTTCAGGAAGAAGTAAAAATTAGGAGCTACAGTTCCTTACTGATTTACATTTTGCATTATTTAGATGTCTACTAACATGAGTCTGTAGTATGGGATAGGATTTGAAAGGATTGACAGCCAAGCCAAGTGAATTGCTCATCTTTCTCCATTTTACGATTCTAGTCTAGTGTTCTAACGTTGGAAAGAGTTTATAAGAACTGCAGTGTAATTTGGAACCTTTCCACACGTGGAATAGAAGAATATTTTGTACTACAGTACATGATGTGAAGTGTGCAGGCAGACAAAATATGAACGCTTTTCTGAGCTGTTCCGCGTTCTTAAAATGCACCAAAGAATATACTGGTGTGGGCTTGGGATTATGGGATATGCCTATGGCCTTTGGACAGTTGTACTTCAATCCCCACAAGTAGCCAATTGGAATAGCCATTTCCAAAGCTTCTGAAAGAGAAAAGTTCAGTTTAACTGGGCAAGTAGGCTTCAGGTTCATAAATAGGGTGGGTGCACTTAGATATCAACTTTTGACTCTCAAATGTCAACGGTTAGGCTTGAATTGCTTGACATGTGTCATTAATGGCTTCAAATTACATCAGGCGGTGGTGGCGGTGCCTCCGAATTTAAAACACTTGGTTATGGTACGCTTAGCTGCAAGTAGATTAAAATCGCATTTAGTGAGGATAAATGGTGTGGTGGGAGGAAACTCCGTGTTGTGTGAGACGAATTAATTCACCAGGTCAAATCCAAAGTCCACCCGGTTGACAGTAAAATTCAAGCTGAGGTTCATGCGTTGCATTCAGGCTATGCGGTCGTTTTACGCAGATAAAAGAACAAGCAAAAGGAGTAAGTCAAAGCACGCCAAGTGGGACTTTTAGTAAAAGGGCAGACAAAAACTCCACCTGATTGATAAATAATAGTACATAGGTTCTCCAATATTTCTGGTCTTTCCAATCTCTGTTTCTTTCTTCTTGTTAGACTCTTCTGTCATTCTCAACAAACCAACTATTATGTAAATGTGAACACATCATCAGTTGCAACAGACATATCAGGTTAGGCAGCATTAAGTTATGCACAGCAGCAACCCCACAAATCTAACTAATAATTATTGTAAGAGCAGTTTAATCTTTTTCTTTTTCGAGTTCATTTCAAGCTGCAGAAAAAGTGTCGGTCGTATCCACTGTATACAGAGTCCTTTCCCCCTCAGACAACGAACATTTAATAAATACAGAAAAATGAGCCGAGAAAACGAAAGTATGGCATCTCATTGCAACTTTAAGCCACAACAATGACTTCTTTTCCATTCCTAGAAAATACTATTAGCACAATTTGAAAATTCTGTACGGTCTACAATAATTGCTCCATAAGCAAAAAGAAGTGTAGTGACCAATGTATGTTTACGCAATTTGACGTGGTAAATTTAGCTAAACTTAAAAGACCCAAGAACCTAGCATGAGAGCGATTATGTTTGTGGATATCTTCTTGGTCTCTTATCAGCTACTTTCATCCAGCGAGAGAACCAGAGGAGACCCTTGTAACCAAAAGTATGTTGGCCCAACAAAAATGACAATGGTTAGAAGAAGCCACACCACATTAGCCACAACTGTCTGTCCGAAAGAACAATAACCAACGAGCAAAGCAAAGAGGGCAGTACCAGGCATAAAACTTGCCAGGTTTCTCACACAAATTCAAAGCCCACAAGTAGCTTTTGGCTATCTCTAACCATTTCACTAAATTTTTATACCAAATTTGATGTAAAAAAAGAATATTTCAAGAATTTTTTTATACTAAATTTGGTATTATTCCAACCATTCTATATTAAAATTTTATACTGAATTATTTTTAAAGAATAAACTACAATAATTTAGTTATTAACTAAATTAATTTATATTTATACGTTAACTTTTATTTATTTATAAAAATTAAAATAAAATCACATATATATATATTATTTAACAAATATAATTAATATTATTGCAACAACAAATTAATAACGTACACAAATATAATATTTTTATTGCACATTTAACCTCGAATCCTCTGAATTACTATATCGTTCCCACAAATATTCAATCAATACATTAAGAAGTTTATAATGAGCTTCTTTATCTTTAATTTGCTTATGTCTAGCAAGGAATTATTGAAATATAATTGTATAGTCTTTATTAATATTAAAATTTATTTCAAATTTACTTTTTATTCTTAACATATTTTATTAATGAATTTATAATACTTATAAATAAGAATTACAAATAAATAATAAAAATAAATTTAATACTATATTCAATAGTAGTGTCATTTTAAATGTCTCAATGAGATATTTGTAATTACAAATACCTCGGATCCATCATGCAGAGAGATGGTAACATAGATGACGATATCCTACATCGTATTAGATCTGGGTGGACCAAATGGCGGCGTGCTTCAGGTGTTTTATGTGATAAAAAGGTCCCTATAAAACTCAAAGGGAAGTTCTATAAAATAGTTATTCGGCCAATCATGTTATATGGGGTAGAGTGTTGGCCTACTAAACGTGGACATACGCGTCAGTTGTTGGTAGCAAAAATGTGTATGCTTAGGTGGATGTGTGACATTATCATAAGAGATAGGGTACGAAATCAGGCAGTGAAGGCCAGACTACAGGTTGCTAGTATTGCAAACAAGATAAGAGAGAAAAGACTTAGGTGGTTTGGGCATGTGCGCAGGATGCCCTCTGATGCGCCGGTACGAAGCTGTGAGATAATAAACCTTAGTGGCTACAAGAGGAGAAAAGGAAAGCCTTCCAAGAACTGGAGGGAAGTGATCAAGAAAGATATATCAGAGTTGGCCCTCACTGAGGCAGTTGCTAGAATTAGAAAAGTTTGACGTGATAAGATAAGGGTACAAGACACCCTTTAGAGTCCTCGCACCTCCTACTTACAGGAAGGAAGTGCAACCCCATGTCCTTTACACCTTTGCAAGTAGTAAGTGGTTGGTCAAGGCTTTAGGTCAGGCATAGTTAAGGATAGAACTAAAATCGTACCCTAAAAACATAGGATTGTTGTTCCTCAGGATAGGTAAGTGTAGACTTCTAGAGCGACTAGCGATAATAAGAGCTGGTCTTTACAAGGGGTAAGGTAATAGTCAATCTGGCCAACCATCAGGAATGTCCCTTTTGTCTTGTATTGTGATTCTATTTACTAAAAATTTATGTGTGCCAGTTCTTTAATTATTGTTGCTGTTATTCTGCATCATATTTACCTGTCACATCTACATGTGAGTCTACCGAAAAATAGCCTCTTTACTATGTAGGGGTAAGGTTGCGTACTATCAGACTTTTCCAGACCTGGCCTCACTGTGAGACTTCGGACTAGAAGTGATGATGATGATGATGTGTAAAGTAATATATATTTTAATCTTAATTACTTAATAAATTATGTAAATAAATCAAATTGTGAGAAGGACATAAAAGGAATGTATTAAAAAAGGACAAAGTTGTCTTTTACAACTTTTGGTGCATAAATAGTAACACACCAAATTTGGTGTATTACTATTCATTACACCATTTTGGTGTTGAATTTTGGTGTCTTCCTTAGAGTGATTTCATTGAACCAAAACACTAAACTTGGTGTTTTGGTATGTTAGTTAGAGATGGCCTTAAGGAATTATATATCTCTTGCTTTTAGTTCAAAAATGGAACAGCTCGAGCCCTTCTTCTTATCTCTGGCATAGGCAGGCGCAGATTGACCCCAAAAATCATCCTTTTTAGACATGTCATACTCGTGAACTTTAGTCAGAAGTATGGGTGTGGCACAGTCAATGCAAACTCAAATTCCTCATTCCAAGCAGGTATTTATCTTCCAATGTGCTCGTTTTTGGTATCTAATTGAATCAAAGACCTTCCTAGACAAAGTAAAAAAAGGGTCCAATAAATAGGCAATATACAAATGTGTAGACTTTAAAAACATATTTTATTATTAAAATTTAATATCCATATATAAGTAACTTAATTTATAAGCCCAAATGTTAAACAAAACACTAAATGATTATAACATCAATTAATAACATCTTGTAAATGTCAGCAATAATAAAATCACTAAAAATAGTAGCAGTAACAACAATAGAACAACAATATCATATTGAAAAACACCAAGAGAATTGCATTAACAAGCATACAGACGATTATGATTTATGAAAAATAATTTCTTCGTACATTTCTAAATGCAAAATCATTAATAATAGTATTAAGATTAATGTTGTCCAACATATCTTTCTCGATATATAAAATAGCTAAATCGTTGAATCTTTTTTATGACATTGATGGCCTCAAGTAGGTTTTTAATAATTTTAACTTTGAAAAACTTCTCTCAACTGAAACTATAGTTATAAGTATAGTCACTAAAATTCGATAAATAATTGAAACATTTGGATAACAATCTGCAGCTTTAACAAATTCTAAAATTTCAATTAATGATATTAACTCGTTTGACAAAGTCATTTGCAACACTTTTTATTCAGAAAAAAATCATCTAAATCCACATTCAACACGTTATCATGAGAATAAGTTGTTGTAAAATTACTTCAACATTATCTTAATTCATTATCATCCAATGATCTCAACTTCTTTAAATCAAATAAGGTTTCAAATATATTTTTAAATGTAGTTAATTGTTCAAATATTTTTCAACGAAGTAATTTCCATATCCACAACAACTAGAAAGTAATTAACTCTAAAAGAATTCTCATCTGATTGTATTTTTCCATCATGATTATTTTCATCAAATTGTCTTTTCCTAATAATACAACGTCTAGTCGGAAATGTAGGCTCCACATTGATCTCATATGCAAGACTTTTGGCAAGATTCATACAAGAGCTAAACCCTTCATCTCTTTCTAAAAAAATACCATCACACCTTGTAATTGCTCTATGGTAGCATCAATGTATATAGATTTGGACTGTAACTTTTTACTCACCATATTAATAACGACTAAAATATCATGCCAAGTAAAAACTAAAAATTCTCAAGTACACTAACCAAGCTTTCCACTTCACTCTTTGACTTGGCATCAGCACAAGATCAAGATAATTCCATCAAAGCTAATCTTATTTAAGGAGCTTGAAATCTAATCGCTTTAATACTTTTTATTCAACTCTCCCAACGAGTGTTAGAGAATGATTTCATGGTTAAGCACAAAACATTATTAAGTAGAACCTTCCACCTTTTACGAGAATTTGAAAATAATGCATATATGTGTTGCATAACTTCGAAAAATGAAACAACTTTAACACAAGAATCTGCCATATCACTAAGAGTAAGATTAAGATTATGACAAGCACATGACAAATATAATGCTCTCAAATTTATTTCAAGTAATCTCTTTCGAACCCTTTGGAGTTTTCCCTTAATATTATAACCATTTTCATAACCTTGACCACTCACATTATGGACATTAAGATCAAGAGACTTAAATGCATTCAATAATTCATTGAAAAGTCCCAATCCAGATGTCACATCTACCTTCAAAAACTCTAAAAAATACTCGCCTATTTTTATTTTTTATTTGACATATTCACACATCGTACTAATAAACTCATTTGTTCTTGATGACGCAAATATGGGGTACAATCAAGAATAATAGAAAAGTAGTTCGCCTCTTCAATGATCCTTATGATGAAACTTCTAACAATATGGGCCAACAGAAAAATCAATTCATTGTCAATTTTGTGACCAAGATAATGATGATGAATTTCATGATTTTGAATGTATCTAACAAGATCTTGCATTATTATATTAAATTTAATAATCATCTCAATCAATCCCCAAAAATTACCATGACTACCTTGGTAAAGTTTCTTATTGGATCCTCAAAAAGCCAAATTATACTTAGCAAGATATTTCATAATAGAAACTATTCTCCTTAAAACTTGTCTCCAATGTTTTTTCTCCTTTATAATTTTTTTGTTGAAAATCTTTATCAATTGTTGGATTTTTGTTCAATCTTACTCTTAAGTTATTCCAAGTTCTCATATTAATCATATGCTCAATGATATTCTCATGTTCTTTGAGTCTCTCACTAAGATGCTTTCAATCTCTAAATCCATCATTTACTAATGCACTTTATTTGATGTTAGATTTGAATAACTTACAACAACAACAATATACTTTATCTATATGTTTAGAGTAAACCCACCATTGTCTATCACTAATCTCTCCATTACTCAATTTTCTAAAATAATAAGAATATGAAAATGCCGAGAAGTATTGTCTAAAGGAAATACAAAATTCAATTATCTTACAGGCCATTTTCAACTAAAATGTCCCTTACTTTATTATCAAGATTATCTCAATTTCTAGGATCATAAATATCTAATATAGAGATTAGTTGCTCATATGCCCTTAAGTAGATGCATTTGGTACATAATTGTGCTCACTCAAATTACTAATATCTTCATGAATATGAATATCATCACTTAAATTTTCTTTATGTTGTTTAAACTACCTTCACCTAATTCCTCAGGATTTTCACTAGAGGAGCCTACTCTTTTAATAAATTTATTAATTTCTCTTTTTTGGGATTCATTCTATTAATTATTCTACTTGTTTTTTTTCTTCCTTTTTTCACTTCCAGGCAAATTCTTTTAGGTAACATAATATAAACCAATTATAATACAATTGGATTAGAAAAACAATAAAAGCATCTATATGAAACTAGAAGAAGTATGCAGGCACAACAAAATATCAATAACTCGACAATATATCATAAAGATATATCAATGATATTACATCTATGAGAGAGGAAAAAAATAAAGAAGAAAATTTAATATCCTATATTAAAAATAAAAACAAAGAGCAAATTTTTATGATAGAGAAGCTCTAATATCTAAAAAATACAAAAAAAATTAACATACTTACGAGAAGATAAAGTAAATTATATTCTAGGTTATTTACCTGAAATCATTTATATTCTCTTTGCTATTTTCATCGTTAATTAAGATGAGCTCCGTTATGAATATACACATCTTCTTTATACCGTATATTAGTTAATCACTACTTGATTAAGTTTCTATATATTTTGATTCACTTTTACATCTCATCGATTCTCGTTTATCATATTCTAATATTAAACTTCCTTATCTTTTCTACATCACATTCCATAATGTTCACTCCTTATTTTTTCCTTATATATATTCTATTTGATTGTAAGTACTCTCTAAAGAAGAAAGATAAGAAACAATTATTTTAATAGTTAAATTACTCTTATATATTATAATTTTTTTGTTAATAAGCAAAAATAATTTAAAAATACCACATAATTAGATCCTGTAAATTTGCCAAGCCAACTAGTAAAGAAAAGATTACCTTATTATGCAAGTTATGGAAATTATTGAATGTTAATTTTTTAAGCTGCTAGATAAAGGTCTAAATTATTAGATCAAATATTTTTAGTAGATTTTGAATTTAATAAACATTAGTAATTTTTTAATAAATTTTTTTATAAGAACTCATATACTGTGGTATATCATATCATATGTTTTTTAGAAATTAAAGTTAAATTAATGAATAAAAGAAGGGTACAAAACTACTGGAGAATAAAATACTCTCCAGTAGTTAAGAAGCACGGTTGGAGATACTACATCAAAAAGCAAGTGATAACACGACATCGTTTGTACAAACTGATTAAGCTACACACAAAAAACGAGAAAAGCTATTAACTCATTCCAAAACAATAATCGAACCCACCCCATCCTCTGAGCTTTTCGAAATGTTCCAAATTAGGGATGGGTATTCTAATTAATCCGTGATTCAAATCACGCCCTTCTGGTAGAATCTTCCTTGTCATTTTGTCTAGAACTTCATTCGAATATGGTTATTTTACCTATCTTCCTTTATACTTACAGTGACAATGGAGACCATGGATAAGCTAATGACTCTCCCAACAACTTGCGGTATCTAACTTCCTCAGGTAAGATCTGACTTCCAATCCTTTATCTAGTGATTTTGTTCCATTTCCTAGCATATATATTGTTCTCTCCCTCTCTGCATGATTGATTGAAGCATTAAATCAGCTGATCGTTCCATGTTTTGGAACTTTCGCTGATTTCTTTCTTTCCATATCTCTTGGGTAGATATGGAAAGAAATTGCATCTTCATCTTCCAGAGTGGAGTGGAAGCTTACGCTTCTACTAGAAACTTAGCTACCTCGATGAGTGAATTAGATGTCCCTTGCCAAGAGAGGCAATTTCTGATCCTGTTCTAGATAATACTGGAAAAAGGGCATAGGAAGAATAGATAGTCCCTAGTTTCAATTCCTTTTCTACACAGATAACAGTTTTAATCCAAATTCTGGACAAATTGAAGTCTGTCCATTGTTGTTACCCTATTCTTTACCACCAACCATAGTAGGAAAGAATAACTTGGTCTGAGAATATTACACCAAATAACCTTGGCCCAAGGATCATCTTGATCAGAGTGATAGAATCATTTC
>JAOQMR010066961.1:0-20147 GCA_027563865.1 Erythroxylum pelleterianum | reverse complement strand
TGCAGAAGTTGGCTGGGCAGCAAAATCATTACCCAATATGTGGCCTGGGAATGAAAGTCTGGATGCAGATGATTTCCATTGTCCTTTAAGCCATTCACTGGACTCTAATTCCAAAACATTGGAGTGGAGGGCTCAAGGTACAGATGAGGAAGGCAATACAAGTTCAGATTCAGAAAATGAAAACCAATCACCACTTGACCGTTCTAATAAAGATGACACTCACATTTTAGGAGGTCTTGAAAAGGGTGTCGTCAGTCCTGTTGGTAAAAGAACCTGAACACCATTATCATGCTCTTCTTTCTTTTTCTTTTTCTTTATTTGAGACACTCAATAGGTTCTTCGGAACATTATAAGGTCATTTTTGTTTAGTTTGAATTGTTTCTCATGGTTTGTACCAAATACGTCTGCTGATGGAAACAAATTTTCTTTGCAGTAAGCTTGACATTGAAGTGTAATAGGAATCAATTTTCTAGGAACAATTGCATGTCGAAATAAGCGAAGCTGAACCAACAAATCATGATTCATGTTGACCACATTGATAAATATTCTGCAGGGGATTCATCAAAAGCAATTGTTGCTTCCACTAGAAGCTGGACTCTTTGGCCTTTTTCTCTCCAAAGATCAAGATCCAGAAAGTTAACCCATCCAGATGCTAATGATACTGAAAGTTCTCCTGCTGAGAAGGAATCAGACACCAACATTCCTGCAGAGAAAGATACCAATCTGCAGAATCCCGAGGTCACAAAAAGGATGATGAAAGCAAAAACTCCAACATCTGAACAACTGGCATCCTTGAATCTAAAAGAGGGAAGGAATTCAGTTACCTTCACATTCTCAACTTCCATGTTGGGAAAGCAGGAGGTTTTCTTTATGGCATTAAGTCTTAACACCGTTCCTTTTCTTTTAAAATTGATTCTGTTTTCTTTACTCATTTTTTTGTACTTCGCTTTTGGTGAATATTTGAACATATGTTGCTTAACAGGTTGATGCTAGAATTTATGTATGGAAATGGAACACTCGCATAGTGATCTCGGATGTTGATGGAACAATTACAAAGTAAGAGCCTGTATATATTTAACCAATATTCTATCTTTTTTTGTCCTAATTATAGATCGCTTGCATTAATTCAATGCACCAAAAAATAATTACTTCTTGCATCTTTAATGTTTGACATTATTTCTGCACGCCAATGCTCCAACCTGAATAAACTTAGGTATACTGCAGCAAAAATGATGTGAAATTTTTTCATGAATTAATAAGTTTATCACATATGCTCTTATCAAAACTCAGATTGAATTCCACCTCCTTTAGTTTACAAGACATATGCTCTAATTTTTGTTCTCAATTTTGTACCACATCGTGTATTGTCTGAGTTGAAAATGCTGATAAAAGAAAGTGGAAACCCAATACATTGGCAGATCAAGAGTTTAGTATTTAAAATGGACTGTATCATGTATCTTGCATGATCTTATAGGGCAACAAGTATAAGTCTCCAAATTCGGATTCAGAATGTGCTGATCACTAGTAACAAGTTATGAAAATTCACATTTCCAACTGCATCCTCTCAGTGCCACTATGATTTCTAAAGTTATATCTATGGTAGTTTTTCAGGCTTCCTCGCTGCTCTCTTATTTCTCTGTCAGCCTGAATTCTTAATTTCCTCCCTTTAGTTCCTTCTCTAATATGTATATATCCAACACATAAAATTCAATTTACCGGTTAATCCTTTTCTCTTAACATTGTAGAAATCGGAATTAGAATTCCCACTTCTTACTTCCTGTTTTTTCTGTTTGTTGTTCTTATTCACTGGGTATTGGAGTCAAGTTAGATAGTATAAAACTTTCTAGCTAATGACATGATAAGTTTTTTTATTTGTTATTGCAGATCTGACGTTCTAGGTCAGTTCATGCCTTTGGTTGGTGTCGATTGGTCACAGACGGGTGTTGCACATTTATTTTCATCGATAAAGGTTTGAGAAATTCCGGATTATGCATTGAAGTGTGCCTTGTGTTCATCATTTTTAATTGGTGAATGGTCCATGTTACCTAAACTTAGGATTTAGCTTTCATTTGAGAATATTTTGTTCTCCTAAATAGAGAGCTATATTGCAAAATGTATCTAACTCTGGGATGCACTTTAACTCATGGAGTAGTTAGGACATCATTGTATCTCAACAGACCAAAATGGTCCTCTGTTATACAGGAAAATGGGTATCAATTGCTTTTCTTAAGTGCACGTGCCATTTCTCAAGCCTATCATACGAGACAGTTCCTTGTCAACCTTAAGCAGGTAAATTCGACCAAAGTTTCCAATATAAAGTTGGAAATTCGGATGCAAATACCACGAATTATTTTCTCAATCATTGCAATGATTTTTAATTTACAGGATGGGAAGACTTTACCAGATGGTCCAATTGTTATCTCGCCTGATGGACTTTTCCCTTCTTTGTTTCGTGAAGGTAACACGCACACGTATCAAGACAATATCTAAAATTAATCTTGACAAAAATAATCTTTGAGAATGTGTGAAAATACACTTTCTACAAAGGATTTATTTTCTCAATGATTTGTTTACTTAAATCAAATTTACTTCTTCAACAGTGATCAGAAGAGCTCCTCATGAATTCAAGATTGCCTGCTTAGAGGTGAGTTTCATGTGTTGATGCTTGTATTGGCCTATTCACACTTATGCTCTCTAAATAAATGCATATACTGTTTTGTAATCACTGTCAAGCCCAAGATTTATGATTTGACCACATTAGATTCCTTGTAAGTTTGTTATTAAAAGAATCACGGACTATGACGAGTCCACTATGTTCTTTGGAAATTTCTTTTCTTCTATAGTCAGCAGTTCAAATTTAGGTGTGCATAGACTCTCAATAGTATGCTAATAAAGTAAAGTACGTTAAATGATGAATACTATCCAAATCTGAAGAAATTTATAATCTCCTTTTCTGTTAGGTAGTTTAGGCTGTAATGCTTCTCATTTCTTACAACTGCAGGATATCAAAGCGCTGTTCCCTTCAGATCACAACCCTTTTTATGCTGGTTTTGGCAATAGAGACACTGATGAAATTAGCTACCTCAAGGTTGGGATCCCAAGGGGAAAAATCTTCATCATTAATCCAAAGGTTCTCCTAAGACCTTCATGCATGAAATACTGTTCAATTAGTTTGTGATTTCTGATAATGCTCAAGTGTCCTTGTGGTTTTTGTTTGCAGGGTGAGGTAGCAGTTCACCGTCGTGTTGACAAAAAATCTTATACTTCCCTTCATGCTCTTGTGCATGACATGTTTCCACCTGCAACTTCATCTGAGCAGGTTTTTCTATTTATCAAATTTTGAATAGCCAAACCCATGAAATGAACCATTTCATTTTGTATTAGTGGGCTTGCTTTTCCTTGTTCTTCATGTGATTCCTTTTAAATTGAGCAAAGTTTCACGGATGCAGGGTAGGTTTTGCCAACTTCGGCTTCCACTGGATAACTGATATTCTTTCTCCCACCATCTTTCCCTTTGATTTGTTTATTTGCGCAACATTTTGCTTATGAGCTCTAACCAAATGCATTGTTACACTTTCTAACCTTTTCCTAACAAGTTATGCTCAATTTCCTGATTTGATTAATCCTTGCATGGTCCCTGATCTTTTGGTTTTTCCTTTATTCCAATGGCAGCAGGAGGATTTTAATTCTTGGAATTTCTGGAAATTGCCACCTCCTAACATTTGAAAGTGTCCACTGTCCAGTGACACCACTACGAAACCCTCTATATCTGTGGAGAAGGGTGTCTGGTCCTTCATGTCCTGGAAAAGCACAGGTAATTAGATTTGTCTAATGAGCCCTGAAGATTTTGAATCCTGAGTGTACACAATTCTATCGTTACAGAATTGGCCTTTAAATGTTCCAGGCAACTGAATAGCACAAAAGCTTTGAATTTTTTTTTTAAAATTTACAATTTAGAAGCTGTCAGGGTACGTCCTAGAGCTTGGACTTGGACTGAATTACATTGGCTTGATGCAAAATCTTTGTACTATATACGTTAAAAAGTTGTTTGAAAAGTAAATTCCGGCTAGTTGAACTTCAACTATATCAGGTGCTATTTCTTTTGGTTAGGCAATAATTACTTGTTCTTGACGATCCCATTATACTGCAGGTTGCTCGTGCCCATGGGCACCACAACTGTTAGAACCACGCTGCTTCTTCAGTGCTCGAATGGTTGAAATTTTTGGTGGCTTAGGAAACGCCTGGAGGAGAAGGTCTACACAAAGTTCAATTCATTGTACACCTCCACGCCCTGCTTCGACCGATCAAATGTAATGATATAACTGCGCTTCCACGGTTGTTGAGCATTGCTGGAAATAGGAATCACTACGAAAAAAACGTTAAATGTAATTATTACCCACCCCATTTTTTGATGCAGCAAAAGTTTCTCATTCCTGGTTGCATCATTCATGTAGAAAAATACACAGCGAGTATTCAACTGATTTGCTATTTGTGTGCCTTTCTCTTTAGTAGCCATAACTAGACAATTGAGCATCCAAGCTATATGTACTTTTGGGCAATCAAAGCTTATTCAGATAAGAAGGCAAAAGAAGTGATCATGGTTGCGAAGAAAATTCAAACTACAAGATCATTAGGTAGAGATTTAGATTTGCAGAACCACTCCTGGTATATAATTATTATCCCGAGTAGCAATATCATTTTTTGATATCGTGAAACTCGTAACTAACGGAAGTTGATAAAGCTTAAATTTTTTTCATGTAAAATTTTAACATAAATTTTTTTATATCTTTTAGATTTTTCCTAAGTTCATAAAGGTTGAATTTTTATTTTACATGTAAAATTTTACATAAAAAGGTTGCATAATTAGAAATTTATAATTACATCTTTTATATTTTTTTTATAAGTAGAAGTTCATAAAGATCAGATCTTTTTTACATGTAAAATTTGAACATTAAAATGTTACATCTTTTAGATTAAGTAGAACTTCATAAAAGTTATATCTTTTTAGGTGTAAACTTATAACTATGAAATTTCAAAGTAGGTGTAAACTTAAAACTAAAAAATTTCTTTGCATCTTTTCTATGTTCTTTTTTTTCTTTGAAGAATGAAAAAGAATTTAAATTATAGTTAAAACTAAATTAACGTTACAACGAATTCAAGGCTTTGAGCCTACTATCATATTACAATATGATCCAAGAACAAAAACTCTCTAAGAAAGATAATATCACTATCTGCATAATAGACAACAAGAAACAATTATAGGCATCGATAAACTTTTATCTTCATGGGAAAGCTTATTCACCATTTTTAGTATTTGAGATTTTACTTTCCCTTCCTAGAAGATTTCCTTTTTGCAGATTTAGATTGCACGCAAAAATCGTCAGAGATGTCTGTGACATGGTCTACAGCCAGTGGGGTATCATCGTCCTCTGTTTGTTTCTCCTGATTCTCAGTTAGCCCAACAGTGAGCATTGTCATATGGATTAGCATGTTGACTCAATCCATATGACAATGCTCCAAATATTGAGAGGTGAAATCATTCACGCCATTGTCTTGATTCTCCACATTGTCTACACTGGGATTGTCAAGAGTTATCATTTCTTGAAAAATATGCGTGACAACTTGTTCAATCCTCAAACCAACTGGTTGAATACCATTATATTGCTACTTTTTCTTTTCCATTTTCTCCACTTCTGCATTAACATGTCTAGCACTTGGTTTTGTAGAAATAGAAACTGCTTCCTCTTGAATTTCTCCAATTACACATACTGCAGATTCGTCATTCTACACATTCTCTTCATTGTTTTTCCCAACTACATTCAAAACAACACTAGAATCCCATGTATCTAATGTACTTGCCGCCTCTTTAATTTCTTCAATTTCACATACTTCAGTTGCATCATCTGAATTTTTCACATTCTTTTCCTTCTTGTCCTCTGCTACAATATCATGCCTAGCTACTGAATTTTCTAGTGTGCTTAGTTGGTGATGCTGTCGCCTACAACCAAATATAAAAGATTTCACTCCCGTTAAAACAAATTAATGTAGTAGCGGTAAGCAGATATCGTTCCCACGAAGAATTTCGCGATTATGGAATTACGAATTCAAACGGCAAAAATAAAGAAAATAATAAAAGGGGAGGTTTTGTTACTCACGGCAATGACAAAGAAAACTTAAGGAAAATTGCAAATTGAAATAATAATTAAGTCTAAAGAATTCAATAGGAAAAATACCTTGGTTTCGGTCACCAACGTTACCATGCTATTATGGATCCTCGACATAAAATTGCAATTATTAATGAACATTCATTGGGGAAATTTTCTCTTAAGTGTATTGACTAGAAACATGTATCCTAGCAATCTTATTCAATAATAACCTAGATACGATCATAAATTAAATTGAATAATAGCATTAAGAATCAAGAATCAATGACAAGTGATAAACATATACGACATGCAATCAATCAAGTGGATATTTTCTTAGAATTTTCCGACTCTAACGTAGAGAAGTCAATCCTAATTGCTACTTATTGTTACCGAAATTGAACGTCAGATTCCGTTAACCTAGCGATTAAACTAATTAATTTCTAATTGCGCACCTAGAAACTAACGAATTCAATTAAAAAGGCATATCTGAAAATATCCAATATTCATCAACAATCATGAAAAATATCCGAACCATCTCACCATAATAACATGTAACATGGATCCCTCAACCAAGATAAGAAAACTAGTTACTCATACTTGAATTGAAATCAAAGAAAATAACAAAAGAAATAGTCTCCATCCTTGGTCTTTAATGAAAATAACAAAAACTCCTAATTGAACCTATGCAGAAAACGTGACAACAAGAAGAAAACAAGGTACGGCAACCAAGAATCCCAAATCCTACGATAACACTACTTGAGAATTGCAGAAGACATAAACCAGAAAAGCCAAAGAATTGCAGGTGCAGCAGTCCCCAAAGAAAGAAAATACCCAATGATCCTCTAACCCTAATACAATCTATATATATGTGCGGCAATCACTAAGTCTCCTACTGGATGTGAATCTCCTCATTATCTTCTCCTTGATTTTGTCCAGATTAGGTGGTCTTTTATTTTCGCTGGGAGACTTCTTGGAAATAGGGCAAAAGGATCTTGAAAGATTGTGTTTTAATTGGAAACAAATTCTGAAATTTCTGCAGACTTTAGATTCAATCCTTAAACGTGCCCACGCCTAATCTCTGAATTTCGGTCAGATTGGGGATTTCGGATTTCTTTCCTTCTTTGCATCTTTTTGATCTTTTTTCGTCCTTAAAGTGTTGAAAACCATCTGTAAACAATTATAGAACAATTCCATTAAATTCAGATAATAATTTCAACACATCAACAATAATTACGCCTGTTGGGCCCCGATTCCTTTCCTTTGGTAAATAAGTTGTTTAATTTTATTTTGAGGTTTTAGTTTGATAATTTTTAATTTGGTTGGAATAAATTGAGGATTTTATTGTTTAGGTTATGATTATTAAATGAAGGAATTTAGTGAAATTAGATTTTTTTGATAAATTATTATTTGTGATACATTGTTAGTATTAAAAAGAATTATATGAATTGAGGGTTTTATGAGTTTAGGTTATTGAGATTAAATGGAGGGAGTAGATTAAATTAGAGCTTTATAAGTTGTTAGAATTTAAAAAGGAATAAGTTGGAGTAAGGGTAAAATAGGAAGTTTACTTATGTTTATAAGGTTAAAGGCTAAGAAGGAGGGCTTAATTGGTCTTTTAGCTTAATTAAAACAAGATGACATGAAATAATTGAAGTAGCCGTATGGTAAAGAGTGAAGCTACGGATTTTATAAGGAAAAGAAGAGAAGATAAATTGCTAGAGTGAAGGTTATTAAAAACTACGTAGTTTTAGGCTTAAGTTATAAGTTAGAACTAAAGTCCCTAAGTCATTTACAAGAAGACTTACGAACTCATCAAAGAGAAACGAGAGAGTGTGAGTTTCGGCTAGGTTGGGGAAGGAGAAGAAGAAGAAGAAGAGTTAGGGCTTGTTGATTCCTTGCTTTAGAAAAGTGATTCTAAAGGTTTCTTGAAAAAGAAAGTGGAAGAGGAAGAGTTTAATCCTCTATTGGAAGCAAATCAAATTTCGTGGGTTATCTTCTAAGGTAAGAGAAATGCGAAAATTCTTGGTTTTTGACAACTCATGTTAGGTTGAAATTTTGTGTTTGGTGAAGGTCAAGAAAGGGAAGAGAAGTTAGAGGGAAGGCATTTGGTCCAAGAATTAAAGCTTAAGGATTTAAGATGGGTGATTTCTTAATACTTGAGATAATAGGCTTATTAAAGTTTTTTTATAATAAATGCAAACTAATGTTTTCCAATGACTTAGAATGTTTATATGAATTACTCCTTGTGATGTTTTGAACTTGTATGTGATGTTCTTTGATTATGAATTTATGTTGTAATGATTTGTTTAATGGTTTGTTAAGTGAAAAAGACAAGAATTGGTGATTTCGGAAAAAGATTGTCATTTTGGTAAATTTTGTGAAAGGCCATTTGTGGCTATTAATTCCAAATTGTGTGTGTTATGTGATATGCATGCTTTCTTTGGGTTTGTGGTGGTCCCTTCCGAGTCAGGTGCACTTGTCTACCTATAGGCTTTTCCTGCCTGCCCGCTAGTGGCATTGGAGTTCCTCTCAAGGACTCCCATAAGTCACGGCTACACATGACCGCTTTGCGGGAATGTGTAGTACGTTCCGTTTCGGATCCACCCGAACCACTTTGTTTGTGCTTTTGTGAAGTGTTAGGTTGTTTTGTGATGTATTAAGTTTGTAAATGGTTTGATGTGATATATTCGGTGAAGAGATTTGAAAATTGAAAATGTTTGACATTGTATGAAAAATGAATGAATGAATAATGGTTTTTGCTTATTTCTCATTTATTAAGTTATTACCCACGGAGCCGTCGAGCTTACCCCCTTTCCCCTCCACAGGTGTCGAGCAAGAAACCGAGTCACCGCATCGGGATTGAGGTAATACTCCGATGCTTTTTGCTTGTGAAGTCCTGTTTTCTGAAACCAAATCTTTAGCTAGCCTTTTGGACGATTTGTGTTCTTTGTGTTTGTTATTTTGGATATAATCGGGCTAGCAACCCTTTAAAGCTTTGTATTGACTTATTTCCTTGTAAATATAAAGTTTTTAAAGTTTCAATGTATCTTGCATATGTTTCCTATGTATGTATGGTTGTATGGTGAACTTTGATAAAAAGAAAGAGTAAAGTGAGATTGTTTTATGTTTTGAAAACAATTAGAATCCTAAGAGTGTGATGCTGCCATTTTGAATTAGATTATAAGTTTATATGGATTGCTTGGTGATTGGGAGATTTAAGATTTGAAAGATTGAAGTAGTTTTATGCAGGTATGGAGTTTCGATGAGAAAAATGAAAGTTTGGCTAGTTGAAGTTTTAAAGGAGGTGCTGTCAAAATTTTTGTAAATTTTGACAGCAGCTTAGATTAGGTTTTTGACCTTCTTAGAGCGTAAATTTGGTTGGAAGGTCTTCTGGAAGATTGTAGAGCATGATTAGATCTTTAAAATGGTGTAAAATTGGTCGTTTTTAGACTTAGGATGAAAGAGTTATGAGGATTTGAAGTTTGCAGCTACTGTTCAATGTGTCATACTTGTGCAGTAACTTTAGAGAGGGTTTTCACCCCTTTAGAGCCTTAATGGATGTTTTCATCCTTCATGAAAGATGTAGAGGGTCTTTTCATCTTTCCAACGAGGTATGGTATGCAATATTTGGAGATAGGATTAAGAAGTTATGGGCATTGGAAGATTGCTGCCACTGTTTATGGGTACTGTTCATTTGGCATTTTAGGCAGCATCTTCAAGCAAGTTTTTACCCCTTTAAATGACGAAATTGATGCTTGCTCCCTTCATGAAACTTGTAAAATATCTTTTTATCTTTCCAAGGAGGTATGATATGCAATTGTTGGAGTTAGGAGTAAGGAGTTATGAGGGTTGAAAGTTTGCTGTCACTATTCATTTGGTCAAATTCCACTGTTCATGTGGTCATTTTGTGGGCAGACCTTTGAGTGAATTTTTATATCTCTTATTGACCGAATTGGTTTTTACTTCCTTCATGAAAGTTATAAAGCACCTTTTTATCTTTCCATTGAGGTAAAATGTGTCATTTTTCGACTATGTATCAAAAGATATGATTTTTCAAACTTTTGATCTTGTTTAGGAAATTTTCCAATTGGGCTGAAACTTTAAAGCAACTTTGGACCTCTTTAATGGCTGAATTAGGTTTTAAATCCTTCTTGAACGTTGTAGAGTTTTCTTCCAGTTTTCTTTTGGCACCAATTTTGGACAATTTCAAGTTCTAGGCAAAAAGTTATGAATTTCCGAATTTCGGTGTTTTAAAGGCAAGAAGGAAACCTTACTCTTTCGCTTGTAATTTTTTTGTTTCCTTCGATTTGCTTTCGCTTCCAATACTCCACTTTCGTTCGATCTGATTCGTTTGTTATCCGATATTTGCGCTTCGTCTCCGATTTCCGTTCGTTTGGTTACTTTGTTTCCGCTTCGGATACTTTCATTTTGACTCGGTTACCGAGGCGTTGGTTTTCTCAACAAAATTTTCCCCCTTTCTTGCAAATTTTGAATTTGCGGGTTTGAGTCGAAATTTTCGGATAAAATGAAAGTGAGCTGATTATGTGAAGATATTGTGTACAATGCCGTTTTTGGACGTTTTTCCGATCCATAGAGATCCAATTAAGGAGTTCGCGAAGTCTTTTGGCCTAGAGCCATGGAATTTCATTTTAGCTCAGGAATCGGATTTTTGTTTTTAATGAAGCTCGAGACCTGAAATTTCATTTAGCTTGGGTTTCGGATTAAGTTGTGGGCCCTAAGTCGAGCAATTGTATAAATCAAATTAAGGTGAATTTGTCAAGATCCATTTGAGAGTTCACGAACTAAGTTTGATTTTGAGATTGCTTCTGTGGTGAGGAGTCCCTCCCTCGTGGGTTGCGCGTCCAGATGTCACGTAGGACGTCGGACACGTGTCTCACCAGGGTGGGGTCCCAACAACGCCCAAAATATATGCAATTTAAATGACTTAACAAATTACCCTACACCGAACCTTTGCTCGCCCTTGAGCAACATGTCAAACCACTACACTTAACGAATTCATCCTTCAAAGATCAAGTGCACACAATCCATTAACTTAGGTTAGTAAGATTCAATTTGCAACACACATCATAATTGCTTTTCACCAATGCAAATAAACAAAGTCAAAATCAAGCATCTTTGTTCAAAAGCAAACATGAAATTAAAGTGAATTTTTCTCACGGATTTCGCTCTTACACTCAAGTGTTTGCGGGTAAAGTGTTTCTCTCAAATCTCACTCTATCATGTTGTATTACTATAGGCTTGCAGTTTCACCAATTCTTATTCATTCAGATCACATGAGCTTTTAGATCATAAGGACTTTATTAAAGGTTGTAATGAGGCTAGGTTCATAGGTGAGGTAAAACATGGTAAAAAGATTCGTCACAAGTTTTCACAAAGCATTAAATAAAGGGACACACAATTAAAATTATGAGATAAACATGAAAAGGAACTACAACTACTCATACTAACTCAAGCCACTATACTTTATTCTTTCTTCTCTTTCCTTTTTCTGATTTTCTCTTTTTTTTTCATTTTCTTCTTTTCTTTTTCTTTTTTTAAGAATAATGCTAAGAACACGAAAAAATAATGACAACAAGAGAAAGTGATAAAAACATGAGTAGATGTACCTATAAAAGTATTTCAGAACACACTATATAACAAAATTCCTACTTTACTCAATACTTCATTCAACTTGTGAAAGGGGAAAGGCTAATGGGGTATTTGGGTTTCTAATGTGAGGTGATAAATTCAAGAACAAGAGTAAGGCTCAAAAGTGTTTTCAAAGGGCAATTAAATAGGTGGGTCAATTTTAAGCCAAAGGGTTTTAAAACAAAGACGGCCTTTATCACTTCTAAGTCCCTTGTGATTAAACAAACTCAAACCGGTTCCATGAAAGTTCTAAAAACAACATAAATAGAGGAGCATCACTCAATTCAAGGAAGTAGTGTGACATAAAAGTGTTGTCATTTAGGCTCAATTGCACTCACCGGTTTAATTCAAATTAAGAATTCGCTTTCGTTTCACAATTTACTCCATCACTCCAATGCCAAAATGTTTGACTAAGTCTATGAGATCGGCTAATGCAATCAATCAATATGTTTCATCTTCAACTTACTTCACCTTAATCAACTTCATGTATACTCTCAATCTCATCCAAACTACTATGATCAAGCTTTATGGGTCAACATGTAACTCCAAACAAAAATCAACCAAAGACAGCCGCAATATTCTAGCAATATGCACATAAGAGCCAAAATTATCCATATTAAAAAATCTAAAGTACTCCCCCACACCTTAACCAACATTGTCCGCAATGTTAAAGAAGCATAAAAATTAAAGAAAAAGAGTTAAGGAATGCTTCTCTGTTTGGAGGTGGCGAGATCACGATCTCCCAATAGGCCATTAAGTTGGTTTCCATGCGGTGCATGGACTGTTCAAGTCTACTAAGGCAAGCATCGAAGTCAGCGGTTTGGTGTCAATGGGTACTAGAGTCCGCCAGTGGGAGATTGCTTGGTGCAGCTGGTGGGATCCGACGACATCCGTTGGAGGTCCGGGTTCTAGGGAAGGTGGTCGGCTTGGGAAGAGTGAAAGTGAGGCATCTATGGTTCAGGTCTACAATCCCCATCCTGCATAAACAGTCTAAATCCAATGGCTCTAGTTCACAAGCCACTGTCATGTCAGTATTGTCAAGATCTAGTACACACAAATTAACGGCCATCTGTGTGATATAGGAACCAAGGATTAATGGTTCAGATTTTTTTCGCAACACAGAATAAAATTGATGCATAAACCAAAAACCTAAGTTGATAGGAATATGCCTATGCATACACCACATCAAATAAAATTCAACTTTTGATAAAGTGCCCGCAGCATCCTTTCGACCAGAATAAAGGCTAACAACCTATGAATAATTTTGAAAACCGGGTTCCTAAGAAAAAAACTCTTAGACAAGCTAGCATTGTAAGGACGGGGGTCAACAGACCATTGACGCCATATTTTCGAAGCATTAAAATCAGCATGAAAGTCACATTAGGAGTTGATAAATAACTCGGATTCGATATCAGCAGGAGATATAAATCCTAAAGCAACATTAAATTCAGCAATTGAACACGCAAATTCTTTTCCCATTAATCAAAATTTAGCAGCTTCTTTCGTATGTAAGTCAAAATCCTTATCACAATTAAATTGAGACGTGGTGTAAAATTCCCTAGTTAGTTCCTCAAAAGTGGGGTAATTAATTTGGGCAAAAGCACTCCACGCAATAGGACCCATTAACTGTGTAAAAGAATCATATACATGCAAAGCCTCAAGTGTGTCATAATTAATTGACTTACATGGGTAAATTTGACGCTCACAGAGCTACTCAAATTTGTCAGTGTCTTCAAGTAACAGGAAGGAAGTACATCCCGCTATTCTGGTGTTTAATCGGGTCCGAGTCTTCACTGCCTTTCCTCTATTGGACCGGAGTCTGGGCCTAGGGGCAGGGTGGATGGGCGTCGGTTCTGGTGCTAGAGTGGTGGTCTGCGGTTCAACATCGGCAACCCTTCGTGCTTGGCTCTTGGTCCTTGGCATTGTCCCAATCTATAAAGAATGACCTGCAAAATTAAGGAGAAACACACACAGAAATAACAGAAGGAAGGTGGCGGGAATAGTGATGGAGAGAAGGGTTTATGGGGAATCGATGGTTGATGGTGGAGATGAAGTCGGCAATTGGAGGGAGTAATGTAGGGGAAAAATTGGGGGTGTATCGTGATTGTTGAAGAATAAGCTGGAATTGGTGGAATGAGGGAGAGGGAGGTTGATTATCGGCAGTGAACAGATGGACACGAAGGGGTTTAGGTCAAAAATAAATTGGGAAGATTTTGGGTATGGGATGAAAATTAGGGATTTGCGTGGATTGGGAATAAATTGATAGAGTAGAGGGAAAGTGGTTGAATGAGTGAAGAAAATTATCGGCAATTGAATGTTGAACGAAGGAGATTGGTGCTTGAATGTCAGTAGGAAATTTAGGGGTGAAAGGAAATCAATAGAGGAAGAAAAGGGAGGGTGGGCGGTACTAATAATGGGGGATTTACGTTAATGGAGGCTAGAAATCGATGGTGGTTGAAGGAAAGAAGAAGGAATGATGATCGAAAACAATAAGAGGGAAAGAAAATCTGTGGAAAAAGATTTGGGGGGAAAAGTTAGGGGGCAGCAACGAAATTTAGTTTCGTTTTTTAAATAATAAAATTACTGAAATAAAAATGCAACTAAAACTAAGAACTAAAACTAAGAACATTGAAGGGGAAATTCATGACGTGGAATCCCTAACTAAATGCAATGAGATAGAAAATAAATACTGGTAAAGAAATAAAATAGAATGCATAAGTTGAAATTCCTAACTAAAGAATGAAAACAAATATTATTAAGGAAAAAACAAAGACAAACCTGAACAATTTACGGTTTGCCCCGAACATGCTTCTGTAAAGTCGTTAGCTGGACCTATGTCATAACTTACCGATTTAGGGATAGGTTGGCGATGCCAACTCTATTTCGTCTACCTGTTCAATTGACGAATTTTCATAATATGGCTTGATACGGTGTCCGTTGACCTTGAAAACTTTAGAAGTATCAATGCTCTGAATGTCTACCGCACTATGAGGAAAAACGTTAGTAACAATAAACGGGCCAAGCCAATGAGATCGTAATTTTCCTGGGAATAACTTAAGCTTTGAATGATAAAGAAGAACTTTTTGTCCAATGGAAAACTGTTTCCTAGAAATCATTATATCATGAAAAGCCTTAGTTTTTTCCTTGTAAATTTTCGAATTTTCATACACCTCATTACGAATCTCCTCTAATTCTTGCAATTGCAATTTCCTTCTAGTGCTTACCTCCAATTGATCCATGTTCAATTGCTTCACGGCCCAATAAGCTCAATGTTCAATTTCCACAGGTAAGTGACAAGGCTTTCCGAAAACTAACCTGTAAGGTGACATACCTATAAGAGTTTTGTATGCAGTCCGGTACACCCACAAAGCATCATCTAGTCGAAGACTCCAATCCTTTCGGTTTGGGTTTACCACTTTTTCTAGTATTGACTTGATTTCCCTGTTGGATACCTCAGCTTGCCCACTAGTTTGCGGATGGTAGGCGGTAGAGATTCGGTGCGTAATACCACATCTTTTCATTAGTGCCGCGAAAATCTTGTTGTAAAAATGCGTTCCTCGGTCGCTAATGATGGATCGAGGCATTCCAAACCTGACAAAAATATTTGATTTAACAAAATCAATAACCGTTTTAGCATTATCAGATATAGTAGCCTTAGCTTCAACCCACTTGGAAACGTAGTCTACTTCCAATAGGATGTAATTCTTACCGAAAGAGGAAGGGAAAGGACCCATAAAGTCTATTCCCCGAACATCAAAAATTTCACATACCAGAATGTTCGTCAATAGCATTTGATTCTTGGATCCCAAGTTACCTGTTCTTTGACAACGATCGTAAGACTTGCCAAAACATGTAAGAGTCATAAAATAACTTAGGCCAAAACAGTCCACATTTTAAAATTTTTCGAGCAGTTCTTTTGGGACCAAAATGTCCCCCACACACAGATGAATGATAAAATTGTAAAATAGATGAAATCTCATCATCTGTGACGCATCTTCTAACAATCTGATCAGCACAAAATTTTCATAGGTGGGGTTCATCCCACACATAATACTTAGCCTCTTGCTTGATTTTATCTTTTTCGGCTCTAGACAGATCATTAGGTAAGGACTTAGTTACTAAGAAGTTTACTATGCCCGCATACCAAGGGGTTACCTGTTGAACTGCGAAAAGGCTCTCATCCGGAAATTTGTCGTGAAGTATATCAGATGTAGTGTTGGGTGTGATCCGGCTTAAGTAATCGGCCACCAGATTCTCTGCTCCTTTCTTGTCGCGAATTTCTACGTCGAATTCTTGAAGCAGTAATATCCATCGGATCAATTTGGGCTTGGTTTCTTTCTTGTTCACCAGATACCTTAGCATTGCATGGTTGGAGTAGATGATCACCTTGGTCCCCAACAGATATGACCGAAACTTTTCCAATCCAAAAACGACCGCTAAAAACTCCTTCTCCGTTGTGGAATAATTTTTCTGGGCATAATTAAGTGTCATAGAAGCATAATAAATAACATGAGGTACCTTATCCACGTTTTGTCCCAGCACAACGCCTACGGTATAATCTGACGCGTCGCACATCAATTTAAAAGGTATGTCCTAACGTGGTGGCTGAATGATCGGTGCTGTAGTTAAACGCTCCTTTAGCTCGTTGAACGCGCTTCGACATTGCTAGTCAAAGTCAAATTTCACATTTTTTTGAAGCAATTGGCTCATAGGTTGCGCAATTATGAAAAAGTCCTTGATAAATCATTGATAAAAACCTGCATGGCCAAGAAAAGAACGAACTTCCCGCACATTCACGGGGTAAGACAAAGATCGAATAACATCTATCTTGGCTTTATCGACTTCAATTCCTTCGACGAAACGGTATGACCCAAAATAATGCCTTAATTAACCATAAAGTGACACTTTTCGTAATTTAAAACCAGATTAGTTTCAAAGCAACGTTTGAGCACCTTTTCAAGGTTAATAATGCATGCTTCAAAAGATTCACCATATACCGTGAAATCGTCCATAAAAATTTTCATGCAATTTTCCACAAGATTTGAGAAAATACTTACCATACACCGTTGGAATGTTGCTGGTGCGTTGCACAATCCGAATGGCATTCGTCGATAAGCGAAGGTACCGAATGGGCATGTGAAGGTTGTTTTTTCCTGATCCTTCGGTGCCACCAAAATCTGATGATATCCTGAGTAACCATCTAAACAACAATAGTGAGATTTTCCAGCAAGTCTTTCAAGCATCTGATCAATGAAAGTGTTAGAATATATTTTATATATTCTTGGTTTGGTTTTGACATTTTGAATTGGACATATAAGAAAATTAAAAATATTGGTTTGATGACGATGAGTTGAGATTGTGTTTTAATTGAAGTCCAAATCGTAAACGGGCTGGTGTGTTTTGGTTATTAGACTATTGTTATTATGTGGTTAAGATGGATTATTTTAATTAATTGAGTTTGGGTCATATATGAAAAAGTGTGTTATCTGCCATAGGGTTTGTGTGTGTGTGATATGTGTCTATGAAGAAAGGAAGTTGGCTGCGGCAAAAATGGGAAGTTGATGCATATGTGAGTTTTAGGTGAAAAATACGGCGAGCTTGTGTGAGTGGTCTTTATGGGTGTCTTGATTGGTTGATTGGGCGTTGATGGGCATATTGTGTTACTATTGTGTGGATCACGCTAGATCACGCTAGGTGTGGAGTGGAGATTCTGGATATTCTTTTTGTTTTGCATTGTTGATGGATTTTCTGGATGACGTCAAAGTGGGCTGAAAAGTTGCTGCATTTGTGTGATTGTTAGAGCTGCGTTTTTCTAGCTTGGACGACTATCGTTGGGCTGTTCTGTTGTGAAGTGTGTGCAGACTTGACAGCTGATTTTTCTATGGTATTTTTGTGCGAAAAATTCCTGCACTCTTCGTGAATTTTGCAGCTTTAATATTAATAACGTTTCGACAGAAAAATGTTTATATTTCGTGGTGACAACTTTCAGATCTATTTCAGTGGAGCGGAACTCATTGGAAAGTTGCCCTTGTCTATCTCAAGTGTATTTAGTTTTCTCTCTTTATTATTTTAATTACTTGAGTTGTTCATTTAATTATTTTTATTATCAAACAGTGTGAGAAAATCCTCTGTTGAGGTTAGTACGAGGTGGTCGTACTATTGGGTTGATTGAGAAAATCCTCTGTTGAGGTTAACACGAGTCTGTCGTGTTATTGGGTGTGAAATTCTTTCACGGGAAGTGAGGTTGAGTGATAGTGTCAAGGGTTGAGTGGTGTCGGCTCAATAAAGCCTTGGAAAAATCTATTGTATTTTCGTGAAAGTGATTAAGCTGGGTGAGGGCCCCGCAGACGTAGGCAAGGTGTGCCGAATTGCGTTACCAAATTTCTGGTATTTTTATTATTTTGGTTTTGCTTGATTTTATTTTGTTGTTGCTAAATAAGTTTGCGAAATAATTAACCCCCTTCGGTTTTTCAGAAAGGAAGCAGAAAGTGATCTTTTCTAGTAACTGAATTAAGCTTCCTATAATCTATGCATACTCTCCAACCATTTTGAACAAGAGTCGGAATTAACTCACCATTGCTGTTTTCAATTATCGTAACACCAGTTTTCTTTGGTACGACCTGTACTGGACTTACCTACTTATTATTCGAAATCAGATAAATTATGCCTGCGTCAAGAAGCTTTAAAATTTCTTTTTTATCACTTCCATCATGGGTGGATTTAGACGACGCTGTGGTTGCCTTACCTCTTTTGCCTCGTCTTCCATCAAAATTCGGTGCATGCATATGGTGGGGCTGATTCCTTTCAAATCAGCTATTGTCCAACCAAAAGCTTCTTTATGCGTCTTCAAAACATTGATAAGCTGGTTTTCCTGCACATCCAAAAGTTGGTTAGAAATAATCAAAGGCAATGTATTTTTCTCACCTAAAAAGATGTATTTAAGATGACTAGATAAGCTTTTCAATTCTAAGGTTGGTGGGCTGATTAATGATGGCAGCAACTTGTCTATTCCTTAGGAAGTCTCCATGGACGTGAGTTGTTGGAGGAATGATGGTTTGGTCTCCTTGAATTTGTAAAATAATGCTTCCTCCTTGTTATCAAGCACCACAGAATCCTCATTCCCTTTCCACTATGACGTTTCTGCCTTGAATTCTCTAGATAACGTAAATTGCTCCTTGGCTGGCCAATATTGTGCTTTATTTACGTTCTCCCTTAAGTCTCCAAATGACGCAAACTCCTCATCCTTTTCCCAGGATAACGCATTCTCATTTAATTCACTGGATGACGCAGATTCTCTATGCCCATATTCAAGTGACGCAAGTTCCTTTAATTCCACGTCATCTATGATTTCCAAACTCCAATTTTCCTGCATCCATCTATCAATGAAATCTATAGAGACAACAAATTGCTCATCATCTGGAATTTTCATAGTGTTATAGATATTGAATTTAATTTAGCCACCATCAAATTCCATAGTTAACGATCCATCATGAACATCTATTTTGGTCCTAGTCATTTTCAAAAACGACATTTCGAATAAAATCGGAGTTGAAGAAGATGTGTCATCTGTTCCCATCTGCAAAATACAAAAATCAGCTGGAAAAAGCATGTTTCCCACTTGAACCAATATGTCCTCTAACACACCTTTCGGGTAAGCGTTTGATTGATCCGCTAATTGAATTACTACGTTAGTTTCTTAAGAGGTCTAACATTTAAAGATTTATACACATCATATGGCATGACATTAATGGACACACCTAAATCTAACATAGCCCTTTCGATTCGCAAATTACCAATTTGACACGGGATAGTAAACATACCTGGATCTTGACATTTTGGTGGAAGCTTTTTCTTTTGTAAGATGGCTAAAACGTTTTTGCCTAATTGAACTTTCTCATCGAATTTCAATTTCCTCTTTGACGTACAAAGGTCCTTAAGGAATTTAGCATATCGCGGAATTTGTTTAATTGCATCAAGAAGAGGAATATTTACCTGAAACTTTCGAAAAGTCTCCAAAATTTTCTTTTCTTGTTCTTCCTTCTTCGCTTTTGCTAATCGACTCGGAAAAGGAGGTAGAAGCACCTTGTTGATCATGACTTTCTGCGTCTCTTCAGGTAAGTGCATGATTTCTTCCTCTATTTCTCATTTGGAAGCTTTCAGAATTGATTCCGGTAGTTCTTTACCACTCCGTAATGTGATAGCCTTTGCACTTTGTCTAAGATTTACCTCTGGTTGTGCTGGAAAATTACCGAAATTTCGCGCTTCTAGTCGGTTATGTTGGACCCCGAATTTTCTTTGGAAATTAGAAAATATAAAATGATATTAAATGAGGGAATATGGTATGATTTCTAG
>JAOQMR010066932.1:1367-20177 GCA_027563865.1 Erythroxylum pelleterianum | reverse complement strand
ATTTTTTATATATAATAATTATTAACTAAAAATTCTAAACTTTAATTTATAATTCACAATTCTTAAATAATATATTTTAATATTTTCAACCGAGGAATATAAATTAAAATTTTGTAATAAGTATCATCATAATCAAATACAATAAAACTTAATTTTAGGAGAGACAAATTAAATACTGTCTAATTTTTTAAGATTTTCAATTAAATGATAATTTTTAAATGTTTTCAATTTAACGTATACTCTTTTCAAATTTGTACAAATTAAGTTAAACGTTTTTAAATATTTTCTTTCTTAACTTTGTAATATTTTTAACTCTGTAATATTCGATGGTAAACCCCATAGTAATTTACTGGCATTTGTACTGATCACTCAAATTTCAACCCTAGCTGGTTTTAAATATTTGATCAACAGGCACATCTAAGTAGATCAGTTGCATTATTTTGTTGAATTTGGTATCAATAATTAGGTGGGTCATTTACTTTGACCTTCGTTTTGATTCCCTGTTACATCATTAAAATAATTTCAGAGTTCATTAAGTTGTCAGGATAAATAATGAGTGAGCTCTGCAATCTCTTCCGCCATTGACTGCGCCATCTCGTATTAATCTTCAGGTATTAATTGTCCATAGTTAAGATCTTTCCTCATATAGTTAAACAAGCTGTACTCCTAATCTGGTATTAATGATGGAGTTTAGCAATCTCACATTAACTCTAACGGCAGTGCTACGTTCAACTAGTCTGGGAACCTGGATGGATGCAGCAGGACGGTGTCATAAATGGCTCGAACGAATCAGTCTCGGCGATCATGAGGCAGATAGATGATCAGTTGACTTATTTGGGGCCATTGATAATGGAAAGAAAAAAGGTAAATTATTTGTCACCTAAAATTGAGGTCTATCACAGAAATAGTGTCGTTTTAGAGGAATGCATACTTATTAAGAAAGTTAATGAAATGTCTTATATACCCTTATTAATTACATGTTAAAGTGCCTTGAAAATATATTGTGTAATTAAGATATGAGATAAATTAAAGGGTAATTTTGGAAGTAAAATCATAAATATGCATAAAAAGTCACGACACTTATTGTATGTTTTAGTTTTAAAAAAATTAAAAATATGAATTTAACTTGTTTACTTCATATTAAGTTGATACAATTTTTCATAATTGATAAGATAAAAATTTATTAATTTTCAATTAAACTCCTATTTAATAACCTAAAAATTCATTTAACTTAAAGTCGAGTTTAATTCTCTGTCTCATTAAGTAAACTGTATTATTTTAGTTAATGAACATGTTATCTTTAATATTCTCTTATTGTTTATAATAGAAAAAATAGGAGCATTTGAGTTTAAATATTTTTAAATTAATGGAATTTAATAATTAATTTTAAATATAAAGTTAATCAGGACCCAATATTTAAAATCAATTAAATATATTTATTTTAAAATAAATTATTCTACTTTTTACAAATTAATTAAAATTAGAGATAAATTAACCTCAAATGAACCCAAACAGAGCTAAACCATTATTGAACCAAACCCCAACCTAAACTGTTTTATGTGCCAAAGCCAAACAACAAAAAAACAAAATGAAAAAAGGAGTGGGTGGAGAGTTGCTTTCGCGAAGAAATTATTATTGTACAGAAAAAAAAAAGTTGCTTTTTCATAATTTTAGTATGGGGTAAACCGACCCCACAACTCGGAGCATCAGTCCTGTCACCTAAAACATAGAAAAGAAGGATGAGAAAAGCTGATAAGCTGTAACTGACCCCACCCACTTCATCCATATCTAATAAGGCGATATGGTATGCATACCTACTTGTGGAATATATTATTATCATACAAATTAATAATACGATATATAATATACTCGTGTATAATATAATGATTGCGGGTCGGGATACAAAAATCTCCAAAAATCGGGTTCTGGAACATTTTAGAAAGGGGATTTATTAATTTTTATTAGTCATAATAAATGGGTGACAGACAAGTGGAACTCTTCCAAACATATTTTAAGAAGCAACATTTTATGATTAAAGACGTGTTATAGATAATTCAAGAGAATTTCAGACCGTACAAATTAAGCTTAGACCGAAATTAAATCAAACTCGAATCACATTTCAGAAGGATCAAACCTGACTAAACTGGTTACGAGTTCAACCCAAACCAATCTAACATGTTAGCATACCTACTGCTACTAATAAACCAGTCTTCAATGCTAAGGTTCACGTGTTTGGTGTTAACGACACGCTTACAATTCCTGGTACGGTCCCCAATTCGACGGTCAAAACTCACGAAGTTTGAAGAAAAATCAACTTAAAACAGTTGAAAATGTTGATGAACTCACGAGTGTTTAAAAGTCCAAAAAGACCAACTGAGCAGACCACAAACGTGTAACCAAAAGAGGGGTCCGACTCCGAGACATGAAAAATATCAACCAGGACAAAAGAATATCACGCCATTCTAGTGATCCTGAACCCTTCTGCCCTTTCCCTTTCCCTTTCACCGCATACTTCCAAATTATCATGCATTTTGAGGCTATTGTGAAGAGTTCGTATAAATAAAACATTTTACTATTATTTTACCATTTTACCCACTTTATTTGTAATATATAATATTATATACTCATTTTTATAACTTAATTACCAGATACAAAAAACCGAAGAGTTAAAAAAAAAAAAAAGGAAAAAAAGTCCAAAATTTGTTTATCCCTCGAGAAGTGAAGCTAATTTGGTGACCATCTTGGGTCCTCTCTCCACCTTCTTGGGTTCAACCGCCGGTGGCTGCCACGTTATACTGCCCGAGCTGTCGTTAACCAAACAACAGTCGTCCTCCTCCTTTGACTGAGCCTCAGTGGGAATGAGCTTCTTGTCGTTGATGTTGTCGGTGTTATTGAGCCTAGTGTAAGGAGAGAGCCATTTGGCGCGCATGTACTCAGCTTTCCTCCAAGGAGGAAAGTGCATGCCCTTCTTCTTCAAGCTCTGTTTCGCCGCCTCTAACACGATCGTCACTATTTGACCTATCCGATCGGGTTTTCCGACGAAGATGTACGGTAGAATCTGTATAACATTCTTGTAAGTTCCGGTTGACCGCGCTATTTCAAACTCTGACCGGAAATCGATGTCGATTAACAGCCTCTCTCCTTCGATGACCACGTCCACGTACTCGTATTCGCCTATAATAACCAAAATTAGTAGTAAGTAGTCAATCAAAATCAAATTTTCATCTCCGGTAATAGTGTTTTTAAGTGTAGAAAAAGAGTGCAGCAGTTACCAGCGAGATGGGTTGTGGTTTTGTCCCATTTGGATTTGCAAATAGAGGAATCGTAGCCGAGAGTGCACAATCCGTCGGAGACGATCTTTCTCAAATCTTCTTTTCGCTTGTAGTGCTTATTCTTCTCAACGATCACCGCCGTATCAGCTAAGAGGTTCCTCTCGGAAACGCTAGCGCACAGAATCAGACTCTGTATAATCAAACATAATCAAATTCTTGTGTTAATGTGCGGGGTTCTGAATCAAATATGATTAAAGTTGAGAATTCTTGTTTTAAAAGGAAAAAACAAACCTTGAGAACGTCAAAGGAGTCGCCCGACGATCCGTTGCCGACGAAGTCACCGTCCTCAAAGACGTCGAATTCGTCATCGGAGCTGTGATTGTTGTTGGCGTTGAAGCAGTTACAGCGATTCCGACTACGGAGTGGCTGTGGGGGTAGCTTATCGCTAGTGTCCTCGATGTAATTTTGGACCATTTTGTCCAAACAAACCGAGCTAGGCTCCAACTCGCCACCTGTTCCATTTCCATAGTGCGGTTCACCTACAGAGGATATCTTCGGAAACTGCCGGTCAAACAGCCTCTTGAGCCGGAATTTTAGCACCTGTTTGGCTGGTTCGAGTCGAACCGGAACCGGAACCCCAACATCTACGGGCTGAATTTTCATTTGCTCTCAAAAGTCAAAACTTAGGATTTCCCTCTGCCTCTTTTGATCTCCAACTATAATCTTGACTAGAAAATCTTGACTAGAAAGCTGAAAACCTCAATTGTACTACCATCATCACAAATAGCTTGAAGTGATGAATCCGGCCAAAAACACTTGATAAAACCACCAAATTTTGGTTGTAACCAAATACCCCCAAATACTTAATGGAATAACTTGAAGACGATGCAAAAAGAAAAAGAAAAGAAAATAAAGTAGGCTTTCAGCTCAGAATTTTTCGTGGAAGACGTAACGAGGATGACTTGAAACAAGGCGATTGCTTATGGAGGTCGAAGATGTATTCGCCGGAATATCCATCCCTCCGAGTAGATTCCGGCTACCGTAACGCTTTAAACTTGAGATAAATGAAAATGAAGTTGAGAGGACAAAGGTGATTGCTTGGTATAATTGAGACTCTATTCATTACAGATGGTCTCTTCGGGCATTTTATAGCTAAACCCAGTGTACTTGCTGACTGGGATAATAACGTGATGACGTGCCCTCCAGCATGGCGTCTGTTATCCTCAACGGCAAATTCTTTCATCCCTTCAAAACGATGACGGATCACTTCATTGAGTTTTTCAATTTTTAGGGGAATGAAGACCACCATATGATGAAAATGAGTGGACGCCTGAACGGTCATGATTGGGGATGTCTGTTGTCGTGGAGATACAAAGTAACTGTAATTGGATGATTTATTGGGGGGGTTTACTTTTCTTTTAAAAATAAGAAAAGTAGAAATTCATATCATATTTCAAATAAATTATGTAACTAGTTAATTTAAATATCTAATTAAAGTGTAAGAGAATAATTAATTGGGTGATTAAAGATGATTTACCTAGTCATGGATAAACAACAGGAATTGTAATGAATAGTCACAGTTTAAAATTCCCAATAGATGTCAATTAAATGGATAGGAGCAAAAATTATAACCTCAGGGGACGTTTAATTTGAGGGTTTGAGAACGAAGGAAAAGAATAATTATAAAAAACAATGTTTATTTTGGGGTTTTCAATTCCATGAGAATAGATTTATCCTATTAAATTTGGGAATCTACTAAACCCACAAAAGGGGTAGGTATCGAGTTTTTATTCCAATATAAGTTTTTATCACATTTATTTTTTACTCTTTTATTTCCTGCCATTGCCTTATTTTTCTCTTTACTTCCTTATCGCCTCTCAATTCCTTACGATATCCCATCCTGCCTTAGCGCGTCTCATTAACGAAGGAATTTTTTGTTCTACACCTCTAGGTATATTTTCTAAAATCCCTCGTTTTAATTTGATGTTAAATGAACTAGATAGAACCTGGTTTCGTCTCATTGTAAATGAGGCTTTTGCCCCTTTTTTCTTATATATTCTCATTTTATGATTTAATTAAGAGAATAACTAATCTGCTATATGGTTTGATGATGTGAAAGTGCATATGGTTATAGATTGAATGAGAATCATAAAACAAATATACTCTTTTTTCCCTTATAATTGTTTTGTAATTTAATGTAATTTTTCGTATATAGTTTTAACTCTTAAAAAAAAGGAAAAATACATAGCGAATCGTTTTCTACGTTGGTGTTTGTTTATTTGTTTTGTAAAGCTCTTAATGGCTTTCAAGAACAACGAAACAGAAGCCTTTTTTTTTTACAATTTTTAACCTTCGTATAAAGACGCAAGCCCTTCATCTTTACCCAACGTCTGTTTTTTCATAAAAGTTATGCCTTTTTTGTTTTGATAAAGCCTTAACCTTTGGATAAAGGGAAGAATTACTTTTATTTGGTTTTACAATTTAACAATTGTATAAAGACGTTCTTGAATTTATTTGGTGTTATTGTTTAGCATCTATAAAACAAAATTATGTTTTAAAGCTTTACATACGTTGTGTGCTTTTGGATTCAGATTAAAAAATATTAGTTTCTAAAACATGTTCGAAATATGGAGAATGATCAAAATACAGTAAGTGGCGGTGAGTATGTTGTGAATATGATTTATTATCTGACGAAGAAAACAATGATGTGTGTTCGTATTCGCAAGCAACGCAAATGTGAGAAATGTGAGTGCAAAGCAAAAACAACCATCAAGCAGCAGCGGAGGGAATATAGCAAAAAAGAAGAAAATGTCGTCTATTTCAACTTCCTTAGATGTCGGGACACAGTTGCAAGAAATCAATTATGGTTTTCGTACTTTTGTGCAAGGCTTTAATAGCAATTTCGCAACCATGGCAAATGCTATTGCAGATGAAAATAAAGCTACTTCGAAAAAAATGAAAGACATGGTTGAAGAGTTAATGAAAATTGGCCTTCCAAGTGATGATGTCTTTAAAGCAGCTAACATTTTCAGCTCAAATAAAGAAAAGATTGATGTGTTCCTCAGCCTTCCCGTCGACATGCAAATGCTCTATGTCTTAAGTTTATTTTGATGTTGTTTCCATGCTTTATGTTTTAGGTACTATGAGAAATCTTGCTTTATGTTTTGATGCTTAACGTTTTTAAGTTTATTTTGATGTTGTTTTATGTTTTATATTTCATTTTAAATATAATATGGAAATATAGTTGCAATTGTATTGTTGGCATTATACAGCTCTGTTGACAAATGATCATATAACTCGTCTAATGCTCGAAAATTGGGATAAAATTTCTTGACAAAATTGATTAATGCTTTTTACAAACATATGGAGATAACCCCAATAAACATATAAAGGACAAATTATTTTCATTTTTAGAGAGTAAAAATGGTATTGTATTATCTTTCATTCCCACTAATGCAACAAACCAAACAACATTATTGGTATTAATACAGAAACCTAAGTTACAAACCAAACATCATTTTTTTTATTTCTCATACTCATCCCCATCCGCTTTTACTATTATACTCATATCTATAGCCAACCTCGTGCTCAAACCAAACGCCTAGTTAATTAGAGTTTAAATTTCTTATATGATACAAGTAGCAAATTGATTTGTGGGTATTCTTTTATTTATAAGTTAAGAAACGACTTTAAAATCGGATGCTCCTTATTCATTCGCTGCCCAAAACAGGGAAGCTTTTTCAAAATCTGGCAACAACACGGTGTGCGATTAATTAATTTCATGTCTAGCTATATTCTTTTTATTTGGGTTGTGTGATTTTTCATAAATATTTTCGGATTAAATTAATTAATAAATTTAATAGTTAATTACCCAAAAAACTCAAATTTATATTTCAATTTTAAAAAGTAGCGCCAAAATATTTAAGCTTTCAATTTTTAGCAACAATAGTATGTTGTTAAGTTTTATATTAATATGGACAACACTGTAAGCTACGTTAGATTAGTGTTTTTATCACGTAATGTCAAGTATATATTTTATTATTTAATAAATTAAAATTTTTAAAATAATTATGAAGCAAAATTTATGAAGAATAATTATTTTAGGATTTTGATATTTTTAATTTATTAAATGATAAAATTTATACATTACATTAATATAATATGTGACAGTTGCGTGTACATGGCGAAATTATTAATCTCGCCACGTCATCTACATTAATGGAAAATTTAACATGAGACTATTTTTTTCTAAAAATAAAATGTTGGAACATTTTAGTATCTTGATGTATATTGTTTGCTAATAACATTGTTTTAGTGAATAAAATAAAAGAGTATGTTAATATCAAGCTAGAACTTAAAGGGATAAACTAGAGTCTAAAGGCTTTAAATTGAGCAAAACTAAAACTGAGTACTTGGAATATAACTTTTCAGATTATCGGGTTGCATTCAATGTGGAGGTAAAGATTGATACATAAATTATACCAAATAAAGATTATTTAAAGTACCTTAGATCCATTATAAAAAATAATAGTGAAATAAAAAAATACATAGTTCACCTTATCAAATCAGGATGACTTAAACGGAGGAGAGCATTTGAAATTTTATGTGACAAAAATATACCACTCAAAGTAAACAACTAAGTTGGTTGTTCATTTATTTGGTGGAGTCTTGACCTATAAAACAAGTACATAGTTATAAATTAATGATGAAGAAAAACAATAATGTTTCGTTAGACGTGCAATCTTACAAGATGAAATAAGGTCAAGAATGTAGTAGTAACAAAAAAGTTGGAAATGACTAACATTGATAATAAATTAAAAGAGACAAGACTTATATAATTCTGGCATGTTAAGAAGATATATCATAGCACCTTAATGAGAAGATACGAAAATATTGTACTTAAAGATCATAAAAACAAAACACCTAAGAAGAATTAGGGAGAAGTGATCATGTATGATATGATCTTATTAGAGCTTGCTAAAGGCTTGATCCTTAATAAGAAACTTAAAAACTAGGATCTAGGTAGAGAATCTTACATAAAAAGATCACCCTCTTTTCATAAAAAAGTTCCTCTTCTTTTGATAAGTCATTTGAACTTTTATTTCAATGCTTCTTGTATTTGTCCTAAATACTTTTATTTGTAACAATTGTCCCTTTAATTATTTTATTTATTTACTTGTTTGTTTCATTTACTTATTTGTATTCTTTTTTAACTTATTAACTTGCTTACTTTTATCTTTATTTTGATTATTTGTTTTTTATTTATGCAATTATTTGTTTTCCTCTTTGACTATTATTTTAAAACCTTTTTCAAAAACTTTTTCTATAAATTTATCAAAAATATGAGTAAGCCTGCGTACTTCAGAACTTTTCAAAATTTTACATTTTAGCCAAATTTTTATTAGAATGTTGTTGTTATTGTATTATAAAATTGAGTAAAGTTTATATATTTTTAATTAATCCTAAATTCAAAGATAGTATAATGATTTGAAAACAATACATCATTAAAATTTATCTAAAGATTTGAAAAAACAAAGAACTATGCTCACTAATCAATTGTGACTTATATCCTGATTTTCATTATCTTGTAATAATATAAACTAAGAAGGGCACTAAATTAGAGGAACCTGTAGACTGAAGGCGTAATAATGGGGTTAGTAATTTAGAGTTAATATTTTAAATTGAAATTTCCTAAACCTCTCCACTAACTTTTTTGATCGTCCTCTTACTTATTAGCTCTAGGTCAACCTCCAATCGAAATGGCGACTTAGAGTCTTTGATTGGCCTCTCATATTCGGTACAGCTTGCTGGTTTTTGTAGTCCTAGATGAACCGGTCTATTTTCGAAGGCCACTTCCCTTGGCCCCGATCTCCTTCTTCCGCTGTTTTGATCTACGCTCAACAGATCCAACTAGCTTCAGACCGACAAAGCATGAGTGGTCATAGCCTCCGACTTCGACAGGAACAATTAATTGGCTAGAATCGACCCGCTACACTGATGAGGCTTTTAAAGGCTCTTCTGGTTTAGCCATCGCAAGAGGACTTATTCGCAAATATTCTCGGATTCCACTACCCGCATTCAGTCCTTGAATCCGGTCGTCTTGGGCATCAATAAGCTACTCAACTACAATTAGGTAGTTCTACCTCACCACATTTACAAAGAGAGTAATAAGAGTGCCGATTTGCTTGCCAATTTCACTGTAAATTTCAAGTTAGAGGTTACCACTTTTATATCTGCCTCCTCGGGAGATCGCTGGATCCTCTTTGAGGACATCGCTGAGATTAGCATTTCCAAAATAGTCTAAATTGTGTTCGTTGCTCCTATGTTTAAAAAAGAAAAAGGAAATGAACGGGGAATCTGTAGCTATAGATAATCACCCCAAACTTGACTTGGGACAAGTTTTTCCTCGAAATTTTCGGCTTTTATGATTTTTACTCCATTTCTAGTTACCTGGGGCACAAACTTTCTGCGTAGTGAAGCATTCTTACGAATACAAGGACAATAATGGTACGATATTAAGGATTTAGCGTGTTATCTAGACTTTACCCCTAGTTTTAAGGTCTGATGGGCAGGTAAAATGATTCGTGAATAGGACCGATAAATTGTACCCATCTGAAGATTAATAAATTTAAATTTAATTGATTAAAATTTATATTTCAATATAATTTAAAATAATATTTAATTTAATAAAACTAAAATAAATTTAAATTTAATCCAAATTCTGAGTTTCATTAAAAAAAAAAAGAATAACGGTACAATGTGACTCGGTTAGTGAGATGCTACTTGGTAGTAGACTAGAGTAGACGCCTAGGAAAGGACAGAATTAATTAACTAATTAATTTTTTTAAAAAAAATTGATTGGTTGATAAATCAAATCGCATTAAAGGTGGTGGGATTCCTTATTAATCAAAGCTGTGTTTTTTTTCCTTGTCTTGATTTCTTCTTCACGGTCAGGTTCGTACAACGGAGAAAAAGAAAACAGTATTTCATTTTCACGGTTCCCCAGTAGATAGGTTTTCAAGATAAATTTAGGATTATCATCGAGAAAGGCACTTGAAGTGACATTTTGTTTACTTTTAATTATACGGTGCAAATTGAATGCTTTAATAGTTTAAATTTAAATTTAGAAAATTGATGAATATCTTTAATATTTTTTTTTAATCTTAGTTCAATTCAATCGAATCTTAAAATTTTCAAATTCAATTTAACCGAATTATTTAATTTGGTTTGTTTTATTCTTAACTTCTTCTGCCTAAAAATTTTGCAACTGTTAGATTCTTAGTTGGGTTAATCGAAATAGACTTTTCGTATTAAGTAAGTTATGAAAGCGTCGTTAAAAGACTTGGTAAAGAATCAATGGCTTCAAACTCCTATTTTTGCCGGTTGGTGCACTTCAAGTGGATTAGGAAGTATGGTTAAATCCTAACGCTTTTCCCAACTTAAACAGACCAAAAAATAGTCTTAAACAGCTTTATCTTGTTCTTTCCTTCCTTTATTAAAACAAAAATCTGTCACTTCCATTGAACTTAGTCAGTAAATCTCGGTAAGTTATCCGTGAACCAATTTTGCCGATTATTTGTTCAAATAGTGTCAAAACTTACAACTTTGCTTCTTTGTTTACAACTTGCATATGATATTAGACCAAAGCAACGATTAAAACAATATATATGCCAATTTATAAATGTTGGGCCATTCTTGTTTGTTGACTGACATATCAGCTATTTTTTTTGCTGATTCGGTTGGCAAATTGAGTTGTCCAACTTTATGGGTTACTAATTGCATTTTTTGGTTTTTAATATCTTATCAGTTGAGTTACGTAATTTGATCCAAATAAAGGTAATAAAGTTACCCAATAAATTATATAAATCAATGAGTTGAAGTCCGGAAGAAAAATAGATTCTGATTAGTATGGACCGGACCCATATTGGTCTTGTGATGAGAAAACCCAATATGAATATTATGTATAAAGGTTAAGGTCTCCTACAGTTACTTATATAATCAATCATAAGCATAAGGATTATCCGACCCGCTAAGAGAGCTTACGTTTTGAAAAAATTATAGAAATACCTTACTCGTGTCTTTGAGAGTAGTTCCCGTAGAGACGACGGTAGATTCACGCTCGTTTCGGCTTCGGAAAGTTTGTTTGAAGTTACGGAGACCAAAATTAGGTATTTTTGCATTTCTTCATTTCTTACCATTTCACGTTTGATTTAGGATATGTAACTAAGGCATCGTTAAGTATTACACGTGGAATCAAAGCGGTGACGTGATCGGGTGGTTAAAAACGATTTTTTTTTAGTTTTCTCTCCATAAGGTTTTCGGAGATTTAACTTCTGTTTCTTAGTTTTTTTCTTGATTTTTATTTCATGAAAGTATATACATATGTTTAGCCTTGAGAAATGAGGTGAAAACAAGCCCAGGAGTGTAAAATCTAGTCCAGAACTTGCCAAAAATAGCATTTTTTCGACAGTGATGACGGAGACCGTCTAGCACGCCCGACGGCACATAATACCGCCTCGATGGGCGGTACATCTAGTGCGTGCAACACACGCGCCATCAGATAAGCTCGTGTGGACGCACTTTTGGTGCTTGCTGCTCACGCGACATTCATTGTTGAGGCGCGTTGCTGGGCGGCGCATGTACTGCATGCGCCTCATTCTCCACTTGCGGAGTGTTACAGGGCGCTAATGTAGTGCTGACGTTAGCTGTATGGAATTTCTACAATATTTAAAAAAAGACAAAAATTTCAGATTTCCTATAAGGGTGCCTCGGGGTGTTTTGGGTCAGTTTCCCGGTTCAAGAAATTCATAAAGTGAGTTTTTTCATTTTCTAAATTTATTTCATTAGTAATAAATTAAAGTTTAAGTACAAAAAAAGAATTAAAGTATTTTAAATCAGATTTTGAGTAAATTTTTATGCTTCGGACATCATATGAGGGAGATACTTCATGTTTTTGTGTCTTGGGTCTCATGCTCAATTTTCGGGATTGCATGATAGTCACTCAGAAAAGGAATTAAGACATTCTGAAGCATTTTTAGTGAATTTTCGTGCAACAAGCTTGCCATAAGGGAGATACATGAGGTTCTCATGTCTCGGGTGGTCGGTTCAGTGTCCAGTGACACGTGATAGTCACTCTACTATGATTTTTCTTTTACGAAAGTCTCAAATAAAGCTTTCAGATAATGTCTTCAGCACAAGTGTGTGACAATGAGACTGTGCATTCAGATTTTTGCATTTATTGATATTACATTATCACATACCATGTGCCCATAAAGAATGTGAGGATAACATAAAGATGTATTCCTTGTGTGTGTGGACATTTTGAGTGCTGATGAGGATGTAGTCACCAAAGTGACCTTTCAAGTCAGTATTTTGAATTATTTTTCTTGTACGTTGAGAGATGTTTCTGATTTTATGTTTGGTTATTCTGCCCAAAGGTGTTGGCCTTACGTAGCATTTTGAGATGTATATAAATGCATTAGATGGAGGAAAGTTGTTGCTCAAGTGATCTATTCACTCAATGGTGGTAGTGTCATAAGAGTTGTTAGTTTGTACTCTGATTGCTTTTATGTAGAGGGCTAATTGCATATATTATGTATTCAGCCTAAAGGTGTTTTATAATATTTGTGATCGGATTTTTAGTAAATATACTATTCAATGACTTTGAGTGTCGTTATTATCCTATATTTGTGCTGATTGAAACATTGTTATTTTGTAGTCACCTGTTCGGTCAACAAAATTAGTGTCACCGTTGAAACCCTAACTAGTTTCAATACAAAGAAGTGGATGGATGATGTATTGAATGTTATGGAGATAACTGAGGTTGATATGGCTATGCGGAAGGATAGGCCATCTCTACCTACATCCATGAGCTCAAGAGCTCATAAAGTAGCCTATGAAACTTGGGATTAGTCTAACAAATTATATCTGATGATCATTAAAAGATCCATACCTAACCATCTACCAAGTGAACTTCCAGACGCAGACATAACGAAGGAGTTTCTTGATAATGTCTCTCAGAGGTACACAATCTCATCTAATGTTGAGATAAGTGCCGTGATGAAAGAATTATTCTCCATGGGATATACATGAGAAAGGGGAGCGATGGAGTACATATCAAGAATGATTCATTTTTACAATAGAATGAAGATGTTGAATATTCCTCTTCCTGATGTCCTCATTGTTCACCAGACTTTGAATATACTCCCTCCAGAGTTTAGTAATCTGGTGATGACATATTACTCGTTGGATGAGGAATGAGACTTTAATGCTTTGATAGCCAATTACGTTGCCGAGGAGGAAAAACTCAAGTATGCCACTCCTACAGCCCTCGAAGGAACTAAAGGGAAGACAAAGATAAAGCTCGGTAAGTTCAAAGGTAGAAAGTTCAAATCTTCTCCACATGCTAATGTTGGTCAAACCAGTGTTGGTAAAGGTCCGTATGACATAAAGAAACCAGTAGTATAAGGTTTAAAAGGAAAGACTGAGACCATCAGGTTAATATTTGGCTTATCAATTTACGAATGTAATTTGCGATAGTCGCATTAAGTACTTGGCGGCTATTTAGTGGAGCATCTGATTAAGGTTTTTCCACAATGCAAGGGTCCATATCTAGGATAAAGTCAAATAAAGAGAAGGAGGAACTGATGGTTCGTAGCAATGAAGAAGTGGAAGTAATATCTACAGAGGATGTATGTACTGAACCTTATTGTAAGATTCATTTGGGTTTTACACGACACATTTTATATGTGATCTTTTGAGTAATTTTGGACAAAGAGGGTTAATGTTTTGTATTTAATGCTTCTGTTATACAATCGTTGTTTAATGCAAAACATAATGGTATAACTTTCTTTTCATATGATTTGTATAAAATGTATTTTACCCCGATTTAGATATATGCTTCTTCATATCTTGCTAAACAATTCATGAAATGAAGGACTATGATGAATGAGAAGTTATACACGGTGTAACATAAAAGTTTAAGCCACATTTTCTAGAGCTAGAGTTGAGAGATTGATCAAGAAAAGCATTTCTCAATTATAGATTATGATGATCTGGAAAAATGTGCTGATTACTGCAGGGGTAAGTTGACCAATAAAGATATTGAGGCCGACTTATGCTTTTAACTTGTTGAGTCTGATACATAAAGATATTAGTAGATCTTATACAATTGCATTGTGCAATTCTAAATGTATTATGACATTTGTTGATGATTATTTCCTTTACAGTTATGTGTTCTTGCTTAAAGACTGAGGGTTGAAAACCAATTGGGAACATTCATCAAGATAATCAAATTTGACCGTGGAGAAAAATATCATGGCAAACATGATGTTAATTCTAACATTAATTCCCAAGTTTAGAAATTTCAATATGGCATGAGTAATTTGATAGTTAATTCGTTAAATTTATATACAAATTCTATCGTTATTTAAAAAACGATGGTAAATTATAAACAGAAAGAGTGCTCTTTCTCAAACAAAATAATATATCTAAAAGAGACCAAAATTATGCAATTTTGGTTTTGAGTTAAATGGCGTGAAAAATGTTTTACATACTAAAATATGCAAATTTATCCACAAAATTATATGAAATTCAATGGCTATTTTAATTATAAAAACACAAAATTTTAAGAGTTCTATTTCATTTTTTTAAATGTGGAAAATACTTTTTACATTTGCGATTGTGTACACAAAATTGAATGAAATTTAACAACTATTTTGATTATAAAAACACAAAATACACAACAAAATCTTCAAACGATTGGAAAGTTGGGTATGGGCCTAGTGCAATGATGAAGATGATAAGAAATAATAAGGATTACTTTGACGGAGAAAAGGACACTGTACAATTACCAAATAGCACGACTCTTCATGTGGAAGCATGTCTACTCTTTACTCCTCATAATTAAAGGGGTAAAGAATATAATAACAATTGGTTCTTCCCAAGGAAGTAATAATAGTGATTCTAGTCGTGGGTAGGTTGGATTGGACACAAAAGGAGACATAGAGCTAAGGAACATTTTTGTACCATAAAAGCTATGCCATATTTTGGTGTTATTGGTCGTATAGTGCTTCACCCAATCAGTAAAATTCCTTCCCCTTCAAGGCTCTGTCAAAAGGCCAAAAAAAAAAAAACCATAAAAGAAGTAAATAAGTGGTTTGAATTAGGTCCTAAAATACTTTGCTCTTTTTTTTTAATCATTAATATTAGAACTCCTTTTGAGGAAACAAAAGTTCTTGGTAATTAAACTTAAAGTTTGGATTTATTCGTATTGTTTAAATTGAATCAGTAACTTATATTATATGTGGGCTACTTCTATTTTTTTATAATTAAACTTAAAGTTTGGGATTGTAAATATTTATTAAAATCAACGATTAAAAAAATTCAACCTGTTCAGCTGTAAAAATTTTAAACCGTTTAATTTAATGGGTTTTTAACTTTTTAGTTCGATTTATGTTAATAACTTTTATTGTTAAAAACCAATCAATTTATTATGTCAATTTTTATTAATTAATAAACCAAAATAAATCGATTATTTTTTATTTAATAATTAATTTTTAGTTAAACTTTAAATTCTTTAATAGGTAAAGACAATATTTTTTAATCGCCCTCAAGAAGTGTGGCTCGATGGTTGAGAGCGGAGCTTGGCTTCGGTTAGGTCCCAGATTTGATTCCATGCTAGCCCCTCTTGTAAGAGTCTGGGGCAGTCGAGATTTTACTTGTAGATAGAGAACTAGTTTGACCCTCAATAATGAGGTATGCCCGCTTGACTGGCCTGTGGGTTAGTGTGCAATAAAACCCTCGGAATTGTGTGCCCGCTTGACCTGCCTACGGAATTTCCTCGAATCCAAAAAAATATTTTTAATCATACTTTAAATTTTATAATTTTATTCAATTTTTAACCGATTTTATAACAGCTTAAAACAAGTTAGAACCTTTTATCCATAAATCTTTTACCTTGCCTGTTTAAATTCTTATCCGGTTTTTAAAGAATTGATTAAAATGAGTTCATTGTGTTTTCAAAATAGTGATCATAGATTTTGCCAATAAAAAAAAATCCTACAAGTTATCATATAAGTTAAAACCAGCTTTTAAAATGTCTAATGATGATAATACGGAAAAGAATACATACAAAACGAAAGGGCTGTATCTTTTTTTTTTTCCAATGTTCGAGTACTCTTTGAATCTTTGTACTTGAGTAATCAAAATTCAAAGGCCAAAGGGTATTTGACAATTAGTGCAACAAAATTATGGTCCTTGGAATTAATTTAATTTCTTCTTTCTCTCTGTCTCAACTTTAACGTGGCAACGCTATTGAATGCCACTTTAGTGATATACTTCTTTTGATGATGCTTATTGGAATTATTGAACCGCTTTAAAACCTCATGATTTTCTCTTTTCTAAAAGCTTTTCCCTTTCTATTTTTTTGTTTTTGTTTTCCCATTGTTTGAAACATGGGCTAGAAATTATAGCTTTTTGGGATTCAATGTGCTTTTGGGTTGCAATTCATCGCCTTTAGTGACTTGAGAGCAAAAGTTTCACACTTTATATAATTCAAGGATTTGCTAAGATGCCATACCTTCACAATTTCTAATTGACAATCCTAATCTTTTTGACATTTTCAAATCCAAATATCAAAAGATTATGCCATTGAGAAATTATTTATTCTTCAAAAAAATTTAAATATCTAAAATTAAATGTCAGCATTTTCACATTGGACAAGTACGAGAGCATTCAATAATTTATAATAGTGTACAAACCTCATCCTCTTGAACTAGTTTTTAGGAATGAGTTAGGCTTTATTAACATTAAATTTAAGTTTAATGATTATAGGATTAATATCTATTAGCCAAGATTGTTAAAACAGATGAAATGGTTGGATTTTTTAAAAAATGATATCATTTTAAAATTTTATTTAAATTCAAATTGCATATTCAAATTCGACTGTATTTTAAATTATCTTATAAATAACTTAATTAAACTTTAAGTAAGCCAGATTTTTAATCGAATTAAAATTATATTATGAACAATTTTATTTAAATTGAAATTATTTTATCAAGTCGGTCCTACTCATTATAATTCCTTTTTCGTACTGCGGTCTGCGGCAGATGGAAAATGACACAAGTGTGTTTCCAAGGTATAAATTTGCAGTCGGCGGTTCAATTCAACCGTGCTTTGTGCAAGAAATTGAGCTTAAAAGAACAGAGTAAGGTAATCTCCATCTATTCACGAAATTTTAGAAAATACTACGAGATAGGAAAAGGATAGATGGACGTCGTACTACCATTTAAGCCTGACAATTCAATCAACTTTGTTACATCACACAAGAGCGTTCGATAGTTTTAACCGGGTGGACCTCTTGTTTATCTTTCCTTTCTGGTAGCTGGAGAGTCACATCTCATCTGTGCGCAGTACCTAAATCATAATGGCAATACTTTTAACACATTAACCCTATGCTGTACCAGCATTTCGATGGATGGACAGCGTTGTCTTATCAATCTATAATGTCTAAACAGATAATTAAATTGAAATATATTGAATTTGATTTTACCAATATAATTTATTTTAATATCTCATAAATTAGATTTTTAATTTTAAAATATAGTATCACATTTTTAAATAAAAATTCAAAATATACAAAGAACATTTATATTTATTTATATCAAGAACGGGGCTTGGCTTCGGTTAGGTCCAGATTCGATTTCATGCTAGCCCCTCTTGTAAGAGCCTGAAACAGCCGGAATTTTACCTGTAAGTGGAGATTTAGTTGGACCCTCAATGATGAAGTGCGCCCGTTTGGCCAGCCTGTAGGATGGTGCGCAAATTGAGCATTCAGAAAAGTGTGCCTACTTGACCTACTTATGAGGTTTCTTTGAATCAAAAAAAAAATTAATGCATCCAACACACAAGGTTAAAATCAAGTTTAGCTCTAATATTAGAAGAATTTTACCGTTGATGTTATTTTAAAATTTTGTAAAATGAAAGATTGAACCTCATTTTTTATTGAATATTTTTTATTTCTATTTGTTTCATTTTTCAAAAATGTTATTTAGATCCTATTGACTATTTCATAAAAATATTAGTAATAAATTTAATTTTCATACTATTATCTATCAAATATTTAATAGCATTTATTAAGAAACAAGGCATTAAACTAAATCTCAAAATTGTATTATTTCTAATTTTTAACACAATATCAAAAGCAAATTGTATTATATGAAAATTTTAATACAATATAAAACTTAAGCTTTTATTTTAAATATAATTTTAAAGACCTATTTTTAAAATTATCGATAATTATAGTAGTTCTAAAGGTGTGGTAATCCATGGGGTGGTCAAAACTTTGAACGAGTCACTTATCCGTTGCCTTCTTCCGATCCACGGGCCACAACACGATGTGCTTTAAGCATCGCGCACTTTACGCCAGCTTGGGTCGAGGTTGTTCTTCAATCTAAACATCACTTTTTAGCTTTAGGTCCCAAGACTTTGATGATAAATCTACAGAAAAGAAGACGACAATTGAGTTGTTAAGAGGGAC
>JAOQMR010066835.1:0-20250 GCA_027563865.1 Erythroxylum pelleterianum | reverse complement strand
CTTTGGATTTGATCGGTTTGCTTTGATTTCGTCAAGTTTGTGCTTCGAGGTTGGGATTCGGAAACGGGTCCCAACAACAAGAGCATCTCAGGCTACAAGGTCTTTAGTCTCAATCTTAAAGGAGGATTCAACTAAATTAGCTAAAGAGACTGAGATTAGAAGGAAATTGGAGTTTGAGAAGAAGAGACCGCAATCTCAATAGACTCCGAGACTGATCAAAGAAGGGAAAAAGCAGAAAATCAGTCAAAGGAAGAGCACTCCCACTGCTGTTCATAAGAAGAAGACAGTTGAACGCAGTCCAGTACAGGACAATACCTCTCAACCTTTAAGAAAAGAGGATTTAAGAATTAAGGTCATTGAGAAAGTTCAACCTGTAAGTTCAATCTTGGTGAATAGTAATACGATGCATCTGCTAACTGAAGACGAGAAAAGTATGTATGGTTTTCTGAAGGATTAAGGAACAAAACCATCCCCTTGCAGATACTAAAGAAAAAGTATACTATGTTTCCAATCACACCAAGTACTGTGATCAAGGTTGTGTCTGATTTTAAACCTAGGCCTTATATTGTTTGCAATGATGATAAGGGAAAAAGAAACTGTACCCAGAAGGGTTAATAAATGATCTTACAGAAGATTAGATTGAAAAGGAAGTGCAAAGCATAGATGAAGCATGCTTTGCAGTACAGATGAAGGGAACCTATGTTTCCCACCATATTTCAAAAGATCCAGGAAGTATTTGTAGTCGACCTACCATTAATGAACCCTGTCTGGTGAGTGAAAAACTTACAAAAGGGAAGTACAGATCTGTTAGGATTGGAGGTATCAGTTACTTAATCGAGACTCTTGTGCACCTGATTATACGCATTAGGCTGCTATGTACTGTATCTTCTACACCTATTCGGAAGACAAGTCCCGCAACTACCTACCCCTGATGATCTAAATCTCCCAGAGCCGAACCTATCTGTTCAACCTCCTGCCCTTGTTATAAGTGAAGCACTTGTTCTGTCTTCAGATGCATATAGCACCACTATTGCCTATGAAGAAGAATAGAAGAAGGATGGTGATCGACCTACTTCATTAAGTGACTTACGAGAGGAAATAGTTCAAATACGACAATAAGAGGAAATAGTAAAAATACGATAAGACCTTAAGTCACTCGGCACTTAAGTGAAGGAAATGATGTCAGAAATAATGAAGCATCTACGGTCATAATTCATTTTTGATCAATAACAAATAGGGCGAGAGAGGAGAATGAAAAAATTCTAGAGAGAAAAAGAAAAAGATAAGGGGAGGAAGAATAAAAAAAGAAGTTTCACGAAGAAGAAAAAGAAGTTTTGTTTCTAGTGTATTCAATCTGTACATGATTATGTTATTTTCTTTCTTACTAATATAATTATTTGTTATCATCAAAAAGGGGGAGATTGTTAAGTCAAAATGACTTCACCTAAATGATTTTGATGAAGAACAAATAATAGTGAAAGAAGAAAGTGAGACGGAAGGCGTAAATCAAAAGTGAGACGGAAGGCGCAAACAAAAAGACAGACGGAAGCCCAAAGCCAAAAGTCAGATGAAAGGCACAAATCAAAAGTGAGATAGAAGGCGCAAACAAAAGTCAGACGGAAGGCACAAATCAAAAGCGAGACGGAAGGTGCAAACAGAAAGTCAGACGGAAGGCGTAAATCAAAAGTGAGATGGAAGGCGTAAATAGAAAGTGAGCCGGAAGCGCAAAACAAAAGTGAGACGGAAGGCGCAAATAGAAAGTGAGACGGAAGCGCAAATCAAAAGTGATACGAAAGGCACAATTTGAATAATCAGACGGAAGAACCGATACCACGTCTGTTTAATAATCAGCTTGAGTTAGTTTTAGAACTCAACTGAATAACTGATTCTTCAAAGATCAAGAAACAAGAAGAAAGAAGAAGTTATCAAGAAGTGGTTGAAGATGAAGACTATAAATACTGGTCGGAGTCGAAGACTGCAGAAGCTTAGCAATTTATGAGAAGTGAGAGATTTTCAAAAGGAAAAAGCTAGAAATCTTATTGTGCGAAAACTTGAGCGATTATTTTCTGTAACAAAAGCTCAAAAACTCTTTCAGTTGAAAGAAAAGCAGATAGCCTGAAGAGGCTAAGTGTGAAAGAATACTTGTTGTAAGAGACCTGAAGAGGCTTGGTATCAAAGAATACTTGTAACGTTGTGAAAGATAGTGAAATCTCAGAAAGATCTCTGAGGATTGGACGTAGCCCACGGTTTGGGGTGAACCAGTATAAATCTGCTCTGTGTCAACACTCTCTCAACTCTCAACTCTTTCAACTTTGAATTCTTAATCTTACTGTTTTCATACGAGAATATATCATTATATTTCAGAATATTGATTTTTGATAGTTTAGAAGTAAAGCAAGTTTTCAAGAAGTTTTCGAAAGGGGATTAGTGAAAAAGAATACACAATTTAACCCCGCCTTCTTGTGCATTTGTATATCGATTATTAAGTCTCTATTAATGTGTGATTCACTTCAAAAGGAAGTGGATAATTGGCTAAGAAATGGACAGGTGTCCCAGCTTTGAACTTTAGCTTTAATTACCATGAAAGAAAAGTTATTGTTCTTGTCTTCATCTCTTTCGCAACTTTCTTCTCCAAAGTTATTTCTTTAACCAAGACTTTTTCAACAAAAACTCCACCAAAGCTAAACTATACTTACCCTTATCTTCTACTGTTACCACTTTGTCATCTATTTCTTTTGCCTCATGAAAACCTGACCCAAACCCTCTATAAGATGAAGTACACAAGTTGCATGAAAGTTAGGGCTTTGTGATGGTTGAACATTTTGGAGTTTTATCAAGTAAGTATTGTGTTAATCCTTATGAGAAGTCTGAATATGAGATAAAATGGATGGTTTATCTGACATAAAATAGTCATGAAAAAAGTGGCCATTTTCATGAATACAGTAAAAACTAGATAAAAATTTAGATGTGTTGTTTTTACGTATTTGGAGATTTTTATGTGATATGATGGTATAGAGATGATTTTGAGTGCAAAGATCATTGAATACATGCAGGAGAAGAGTATAGAAATTTTGAAAGTGATAAGGACATATATGCTCTATTTTCCCTTTGAATATTTTTGGAAATTGAGGATGAACAAACATAGGATTAAAGTTAAGGAAATCATAGAGAGAGAGATGATGTCGTGTTTTCAGTGGGATTAAATGGAAAGTTGCTAGTGATAAATTAGTGAATGAATTGCTGACATTAAAGTACCAAAGGTATGAGTATTTTTGGGGATAAGGATATTCATATGATTGAGTGATTGAATTATGAAATGAAAATGAGCATAAGGTATGAAGTTTGGTAAAGTACCCGCAACTGTCATTGAGTATGCATTATACATAGTCATTATAACTATTTGTGCATAAATGAGTTTTGAAACATGTGTGAATTGTGTATTGCATAAATTGAATGTGCAGGATAAACATCTAAATGCAGACGTATCCAGAATTTAGAAGAAAATGCTATTTTGGAGCGTACTGTGAGTAGACATAGATGGTCTCATTTCATTGTTTGTTTTGTTTAAATTTTTTTTATTGATTGACTATTGAATTCTTATATGAATATGATTACTTGTGTTGGATGTCGGACTAAGGTCCGATGATATGCGAAAGTGATTGAATGTGATTGATGCATTCCATTTCATGAATGCATCAAATATAATGGAAATTGTGACCTGAGTAGCCACCGATCAAATCTTAAAACTCAACGAGTGAAAAGAGCCTCAAGCTCAGATAGTGATTAAAGGCCCAAGGCCTACTATGTAAAATGAGCCCTATATCCTCTTCGGATAAGGGACAGTTATTAATGAACCCGGTATCCAAAATAGATACGAGACAGTTCAGACACTCGGTTACAACAATGTACTAATTGGAAAAGTACCTCATGAGCATTTCATATGCATTTTGTCAAGTATGTGGATTGTTTGAAATGCCAAATTAAATTGCTCGTACATGTAAATGTGATATGTGTTCAACTATGCAAAGTTGTGAACTATATGTTATGTGAATTATGTGTTATGTGACTGGGTGAGCCATCGATGATGGTCTCTCATTGAGTTCGCAAAACTCACCCAAAAATTGTAAATATTTTTCAGGATCAGAAGAATACCCCGTTAGGCAAACGGGAGTATCCCTACAGCATATAAGTAAATGATAGAAGTTGGGATCAGTTCCCGTCTGCATTTGTGTTTTCATATCTTTGTATAAATTTGTATATTCCGAAACTATTGTACAAATGATTTATGTTGTAATGTAAAGACATTATGACTAAAGTATTTTGTATTTGTAATGGGCCCCAAATGGCTATTGAAATTCTATTGATTGTATTGTCAAAAAGTTTATGAATAAAGTGGGCCTGAACAGATTATGGATTTCAAAAAATATGTATATGTTGTTGTTTGAAAAAAAATTATACTGATTTTTGACTAGCTGAGTGCCCTAGCATGCCACCCTCCGGGGCTTGGACTCGGATATCACTCCTAGATGTTTGGTACGTGTCTTGTGGGAGTGGGGTGCTACATTTATATGGTATCAGAGCCTAGAATTACTATCTTATATGGGCATTTTCGAAAAATATGTCAAGGTACATGCATTTTTGTCATGTCAAAGCAGATAGTAGCAACTGATCCCTATTCTGAGTCGCATTTACATAAGACACATGCGTAAGCATTCTTTAAGAGTTTGAGCTATAGGAAACATTGAAAAGAATGATGATCTATCAAGATGTGAGGAAATGAAGGTTTATGGACATTTAGACATGGGAAATGGTATTTGGTTTTGTATGAAAGATAAAGGTTCACTACTTTTTATATATGTGATTGTATCATTGAACATGATATCCATGCTGTACTTTGATGATATATCCTTAAACATGCGATATAGATGCAAATGTATTATCAAGGATTATTGGAGGAAAATAGTGATATAAGTAAAGATGATGAGATTAAAGTGTACAAGTAGAATGTAATGAAAACAGAAATCGTTATGATCTTAACCTATGATCCTCCGTAAGAATATGTATGTTAATGGAGATTAAGATTGAAATTTCAAGATGATTATGCATCTATAACTCTGAATGGATTGCGAGTATATATATGTAAGATGAATAAATGACAATAAGAAAATGAGATAGAAATGAGGAAATAGTAAAATGGGAACAAAATAATCATAAATGACTTTATAAGAGAAGAATGATGTGTATGTGTAGGAAGGAGAAAGTTAGAAATGCAAGTAGGAGAGGATTTTGTGTATGAATGAGATAAAGAAAAAGATGAAGAATCAAATGAGAAGAATTAAGGCACTCAATATGGTAGTTGACTCATTATGAAATGAGGTAGCCTTGGAAGAGGTAAATTATGGAAAATTAGAGTGAAAGTTGTGGTAGCATGTGTGATAATGAGAACGAAAAGCGCAGGGCATGATAGTGGCCTGACAAAAATAGGTTTCGGTCATATTCGTGTTGGGATATCCCGATTATGGGCAAGAACAGAGAGAGAAATGTTGTCTAGAATCAATTGGGATTCAAGTATCATTAGCGAATGTTATTAATTGATTAATAGGCATAAATACATCTCTAGATAAGATGTAATGATTTTGATGGTATATACCAAAGTGTTAGAATAAATGAATTTGCTTAATGCCTTACTGAGCTTTATTATAAAGGATGTTTTGATAATATAAGTTAGGGCATAAATTGATACTATTAAGATATTATGAAAAGTTGAAATTGATCTTCTTGAGGTATTAAGAATGGCTGATAATGCGATGATGATAACATTTGATTGATAAAGATTGCATAAATAGTATCGATGATAGTAACAAGAAATTCAAAGAAGAATTTCCCTGAATTAGGTTGAGTTAATCAGATGATTCAAATTAAAATGATTAATGAAGGAACAAATCAGAAATGAATATATAATGAATCAAAGGTGAATATTGGAGCTATATCCCTAGCGGAGACTCAGACATAAGAGATAGAATATGCTTTTGAGAGTAAACTCATTTTGTTTGATGTTAAGTATTTAGCTCTGATTAGATTATTGACTTTGAGGAGGATTTAGGAACATACAAATCATATTTGATGAATGTGTTACTGACACAAGAAGATATGATTGCAAATAAATTGAAATGTGTGGAGAAACTAGTATGAATGAATAGATGTTAGAATAAGTCAATGTGAAATTGGAGAAAATCGAATGAAAAGAGAACCATTTGAGAAAAGAAGTCAATTAGGAGATTGAAAATAACATGTGATAAAATTTCCTCATTTGAGGAATTAATTACTTAAGAAATTACGAGAACTAATCATGGGCACAAGGGAAGTTGGGGTGTATCTGTTGGATTTAACCATTCCACGAAAGTATTATAGTAATGAAGATTAAAGTGAACAAAGAAAAATTTGTATCAATTGGTGACTAGGACTATAGAGGATATTTAGAGCATATTCAAAAAGTGGAGAGAATACTTGTTCCGTTGAGGAAATCTTACATACCAGGAAGGTAGAAACAAGTATATGCCAAGTTTAAGGACAGTGAATCGAAGCTTGATCAAAAAAATTATGGATGTGATAGTATTTGAAAATGGCACATTGGGAGGCCTAAAGGAAATAGAGGTGATGATAAAGTGAGTTTGTATACATAGAGGCAATTAAGCCTCATAAGTTCATTATTGATATATGATTTAGAACTTGCTGCAATAGTAATTGCTTTGCAAGCTTGGAGACATTATAGGTATAAACATCAGTAAAGATTGAGCTAATTATTGAGTTTGAAAGGAATGTACAAATGAATACTATACTAGTAAAAGTAGTGTGTAATCTGATACATTGAACAAACAATTCTAAAATGGAATAGTACAAATTCAGATGTTAAGGTTACCAAACCTAGTGCAATAAAGAGCATATAAATGTCGAGTTAAATTTTGGGCGATTCAAAGTACTATTAGCTACTAAAATTTAAGATCAGTTTCACATGAAAGAAGTAACAAAGCCAAAAAGCTAAGGATTCAGGATTGTGAATCCCATAGAGGAATTGACAACGAATCTGAATTTTTGAGTTTGAATTGGAAGAATGATATTTTGTGATTGAAATAAGAAGTATGTGCACCCGATAAAGATGATTGAGCAAAGAGATTGTTAGAGCAGCCTAAGTAATAACCTAAGCTAGACATCCTAGTAGGAATACGCCGAAATAGTATTTAGCTACTAAATATGTGAAACAAGTGGCTGAATTTTTGAATTACCAACAGTTCCAACTGTTAGGGATGTGCTTAAAGCTTATATTTTGGAGTTCATAGGAATATGAGATTGATGTATAGTTCAAATTGACAACAGGCATAACAATTGTTATCATAGTGACATCATTAAAATACTCTAGGAGATGTTGTATGACAAAAAGGAGTGGTTCACCCTTACATTGAAATGAAGAGTGCCTAAAAAAATGGTCAAAGACCATAATTGATTCGAGATACTGGTGATGAGTGAAGTGAATCTATAATAGGAGTTAAGTGATTCAAGAATGATAAATGAGTTAGGTGGATCAATACCGGACAGATGGAATATAGTGAAATAGACATAAGAGTCGAATGTATTGACACTGAAGAGAAATGAATTTTCAAAGGAGAGATGAAGTGTTTTTGTGAGTACCACCTTGGTAAGGTGTGCTCAGATTTAGAGAAAGCATAAGTTAAGTTATTAGGAATTGGTCTATACAAAAATTATTATGAGTTAGCGTTACTGATAAAAGATGTCTTAGATTCATACTATGTGATATGTGAATAGGTTAAAATTTTTGCAAGTAATCTAAAATATATTGATGAAATAGTCAAGATAGTGTGATAGCTAAATAAGTGATTGAAAGACCTATTGAGTTCATCAACTGTGGTCATTTGGAAGAAAGTATTTGAGTGGGGAAGTATATGGGAAACAGAGGAGCATATGAGGAAACAATACCCCTGTCTTATCTATCAATCAGATATTAATTTCGAGGATGAAGTTTATTAAGGAGGGGAGAAATGTAACATCCCATTCCTATCTATACTAAGGGTTAGAACCCAAAAATTTGGTACATGTGAGGTCAAAGAGAGATTAAGGAAATGCATTTTCTTGTTCATACATAATGTTAGCATATATGCACATAAATATTGAATCGTTGCATATAAAAATAAGTGCATAAGCATTCACTAACAACTTCGAGGTATAATTGATTTTAAATGTGCTTTTATTGAAAATGAGAAGTAGAGGGAGTAGAAAGAGTGATCTTGGTATAACTAGTTATAAGGAAAGATTTGGAAACAAAAGTGGTGGTTGATCTGGAAAATGTTCACTGAGTGTTCTTCAGTCTGTTAGCCATAACATTTTCTCTAGTTATCCAAATGAGATGATTCTTCATTTGGATTAAACTAGAGACATATGGATACATTTCTTATGAAGACATGGAATTTCAATTCTATCTCTAAGAGTCTAAAAATTTCATGAAGTTTAGAACTAGGTGCAGTACATTGGTGGATGAATGTAAAATTTGTTTTTGAAATTTAAGGGAAATTAGGGATTGATCTATATAGATAAGTTTCCTTCTTGAGAGTTGAAGATCTTTCTTTTATCTTTCCAATAATATATAGTACGAGAATTTTGGACATTGGAGTTGAAAGTTATGGTCTTTATAAGTGGAGATGTTCAGGATTATACATAGTATCGTTTGTGATGATGTCATATCGTCTGTAAAAATGTATCGTTTGTGATGATGTCATATCGTCTATAAAATGTATCGTCTGTGATGACGTCATACCGTCTATGTTTGACTTTTGCTTCTTCTATGTTTGACCTTCTGTACACTATATTTTGGTCCATTTTTGACCCCACAAATGATATAATTAGTCTTCAAGGTCTTCATGAAATTGTATATCTTGCAGTGCTCTTTGAAACCATCCAAAGAACACCTTAATCCAATATCTATAGGGAAAGTTATAGTAATTTTCCCAATCTTGTATCATCTAATGACGTCATATCGTCTATAAATGATATCATATCGTCTGTTCCTATTTTTGACCCTGTAGATGATTGCATTTGTCGTCATGGTCTCACGAAAGTTATAGATCTTGAAGTTCTCTACCAAACCATCTAAAGAACATCTTCATCCGATATCTGTAGCGAAAGTTATGGTAATTTTCCCAATCTTGTATCGTCTGATGACATCATATCATCTATAAATGACGTAATATAATCTATTCCTATGTTTGACCCTGTATATGAACGAATTGGTCTTCTAGGTCTTCACAAAAGTTGTATCTCTTGAAATCCTCTTTCCAACCATCCAAAGAACACCTTAATCTAATATCTTTAGGGAAAGTTATGGCAATTTTCCCAATCTTGTATCATCTGATGACGTCATATCGTCTATAAATGACATCATATCGTTTGTTCCTATTTTTGACCCTTTAGATGATCGAATTTGTCTTCACATTCTTTGTAACAATTGTATCGCTTGACATCCTCATTTAAACCATCTAAAGAACATCTAAATCCCACATCTGTAGTGAAAGTTATGCTAATTGTCCCAAGATAGGTTCAATATGATTTGAGTACAAAACCTTGTTGGATTCATAAACTTAAGTAAAAATCATACTTGAGTGAGTTTATTAAAAGGAATTGGATAAGTGGCTAAGAAATGGACAGGTGTCCCAACTTTAAAGATGAGCTTTAATAACCATGAAAGACAAGTTACTATTCTTGTCTTCATCTCTTTCGTAACTTTCTTCTCCAAAGCTGTTCCTTTAACATAGAGTTTTTCATCAAAAACTCCACCAAAACTAAACTATACTTACCCTTATCTTATACTATTACCACTTTGTGATCTGTTTCTTTTGCCTCTAGAAAACCCGACCCAAACCCTCTGTAAGATGAAGTACGTGAGTTGCATGAAAGTTAGGGCTTTATGATGGTTGAAGATTTTGGAGTTTTAACAAGTATCGTGTTAATCCTTATGAGAAGTCTGAATATGAGATAAAATGGATGGTTTATCTGACATAAAATAGTCATGGAAAAGGTGGCCATTTTCATGAATACATTACAAACTAGATAAAAATTTTGAAGTGTTGTTTTTACGTAATTAGGGATTTTATGTGCTATGATGGTATAGAGATGATTTTGAGTAGATAGATCATTGAATACATGCAGGAGAAGAAGAGTACAGAAATTTTGAAAGTGATAAGGACATATATGCTCTGTTTTCCCTTTGAATATTTTTGAAAAATTGAGGATGAACAAACATGGGAGTAAAGTTAAGGAAATCATAGAGAGAGAGATGATGTCGTGTTTTCAGTGGGATTAAATGAAAGGTTTTCTAGTAATAAATTAGTGAATGAATTGTTGACATCAAAGTACCAAAGGTATGAGTATGTTTGGGGATAACGATATTCATATGATTGAGTGATTGAATTATGAAATGAAAATGAGCATAAGATATGAAGTTTGGTAAATTACTTGGGATTGTCATTGAGCATGCATTGTACATAGTTCATATAACTATTTATGCATAAATGAGTTTTGTAACGTGTGTGAATTGTGTATTGCATAAATGGAATGTGCAGGATAAACGTTCGTATACAAACATATCCAGAATTTGGAAGCAAATGCTATTTCATTGTTTGTTTTGTTTGAATTTTTGTATTGATTGACTACTGAATGCTTATATGAAGATGACTGATTATGATGGATGTCGGACTAAGATTCGATGATATGTGAAAGTGACTGAAAGTGATTGTTGCATTTCATTTCATAAATGCATGAAATATAATGGCAGTTGTGACCTGAGTAGCCACCAATCTGAGCTTAAAGCTCAACGAATGAAAAGAGCCTTGAGCTTAGACAGTGATTAAGGGCCCAAGGCCCACTATGTAAAATGAGCCTTGTATCCTTTGCGAATAAGGGATAGTTATTAATGAGCCTGGTATCCAAAATAGATACGGGACAGTTCAGACACTCGGTCACAACAACGTAATAATTGGAAAAGTATCTCATGAGAATTTCATATGCATTTTGTCAAGTATGTGGATTGTTTGAAATGCCAAATTGAATTTCTCTTGCATGTAAATGTGATATGTGTTTAGCTATGCAAAGTTGTGAATTATATGTTATGTGAATTATGTGTTATGTGACTAGGTGAGCCATCGATTATGGTCTCTCATTGAGTTCGCAAAACTCACCCAAAAATTGAAATATTTTTCAGGATTAAAAGAATACCCGGTTAGGCAAACGGAAGAATCCCTATAGCATATGAGTAAGGAATAGAGGTCGGGATCAGTTCGCTTCTGCATTTGTGTTTTCCTATCTTTGTATAAATTTTTATATTATGAAACTATTGTACAAATGATTTATGTTGTAAAGTAAAGACATTATGACTAAAGTGTTTTGTATTTGTAATGGGCCCCAAATGGATATTCAAAATCTGTTGATTGTATTGTTAAAAAGTTTACGAAAAAAGTAGGTCCGAACAGATTATGGATTTCCATAAATGTGTGTATGTTGTTGTTTCAAAAAAAATTTATACCGATTTTTGACTAACTGAGTGCCCTAGCATGCTACCCTCATAGGGCTTGGACTTAAATATCACTCCTAGATGTCGGGTACGTGTCTTGCGGGAGTGGGGTGCTACACTTTTAAGTTCACTTATTAGGTTCCCCTCTTACAAATTGGGATGGGGTTCAAGAATAGCTAAGGCTCATTCATTCTTTCTTTGATTAGCAGCTATTCAAATGCTAGGAACCAGAGATAGAATTAAATTCCAAATCCCTGATAAGACCTACCCTTTATGTACTAGTGAAGTTGAATCTCTTGATCACATTTTTTAAAGTGTTATCATACAAATCAATTATGGAGAATTTCTCAACTTGTTTAATCTGTATAATAAGAGCCTCAGCTAGTTAGAAAGTCTAGCTTGGATCATGGGTTTGAAATGGAAAAGTAAGGAAGATTGTAAGATCTTTAAAGTTGTATTTGCTATGTTAGTGCATTTCATTTCGATGATGAGAAACACCATTACAGGTGTTTTTCTAAATATGTATTTTGTTGTTTGCTACAATCCAATCGGTATGGATGAATTTCATTTCACATTGTAATTTCTACCTTTTTGAATGAATACTTATTTTCCAAAAAGATGGATAACCCAAGGGGTTGCTAGTTTTTTCTACTAATTGGGGCCCCCTTGCACCCTCCCTTTGCCCCCCTCCCCCCATGGGGATGGTCTACTGGGTTCATAACTACTCCTCTTACTATAGGATGCGTACCTTCTAGCCAACATTTAGATACAGCTCTACCCAAACTTTTCTTGTTCACCCCAGCATTCCCTACTTGTCCGATTATCGCTAAGCAGTTTTTGGATATTAAATGAACCTCTCAAAAAGGTAATTTAAATAATATAATAAATATAATTATATAATAAATAAGATATATAATATATTTATTATGTCAATTTTTATGTATATAACAATATTATAGAATGTATATATATTTATTATAAATATATTATTATAAATGGATTATGATTATTATAAATATATATATTTAAATATATATATAATAATATAAATAACAAATATAAAATGAAAAACTTTCATCAACAATTTTTCCAAGTTCATTTAACTAAAATAGATAAAATGAAAAAAATAAAAAAAGAAATAAATAAATAAACTACTTTTTTCTTATTTTTTTATTTTTTATTATTTTGTCCCGATAAGATTCCTTTTTATTTTCATGAATGTGCCAACGATTATGGGTCTTCTTTTGTTCCAACAAATACAATCTATTAGGAAATACAATGACTTATTTGATTCAAAAACTAAAAGTTTTGAAATAACAATCAAAAGAAGGAAGCCTTATTATTCTAATTCTAATTATGTATTATGTATTATTATAACTATTTATTTTATTTATACTTTTAAATTTTTTATCTAATTTATCTAAATTGATTCTATTTATAATCTATTTCTTATTTCTTTTTTATATAATTTTCATATGATAAAAATTATTTTTATAATTTCTAAATTTTAACAATAACAAATTGAATCTATAATTGAATTAATTTAATATGCAGTTCTCTAAATTTTTGTCAATATTTTCTCTTTATCAGCACAAAAAATAACTAAGAAAAGACAAAATTGAAAACCGTCTATTGTTTAATGGATATGACAAAGGTCTAATAAACTTTAGGTATAGGTTCAAATCCTATTGGATGTAATATTTTTCTAGATACAAGATTTTTCCATATATTTATATAGAATATATATAGCCATCCCCCTCCGTTAATTTTTTCAAAAAATTTTATTATTTAGTAATAATAACTAATAGAAGTGTTATTTAGTATAAATAAATATTAATGAATAAAATAATCAATAATGTAATATTAATGAATAAAAGAATAACTACTAGAATTGTTATTTAGAATCAATATTAACAAAGAAATAAAAAATGAATAATGCCAGTTCATTTGAATTTAAAGTTAAGAAACCATGTGGCAGTTCGATTAGATACACTACTCTTCGCAAGTTTTCAAAATCACTGGTGAGTGACTAATCATCGAGGAGGTCTATCGTTTGCTTCTGCTTCTTAAGAGAGAGCCTTCTCATTCTACCCCATCAAGTCACAATAAGAATTGGTCTATCTTGAAGAGAGTATTGAAATCTTGTAAATTTGTCTGCTGTGTTCACCCTAAATGAGATCAAAATTTTGTAGTGTTTTTTCATGGATACTGAAAAATATTATTGTCATAGACCTTGATACATAATCTTTTCCTTGGACCTTATTTAAAATTTAAACATTTGGATAGAGCTTCTTGTGCTTTATGAATCATTTCTATCTCACATGTCAGGAAAGGAGATGAAGATCGAAGAACTCTTGTTGTATATTGAGTCCTTAATTTCGTCACTTGCTAATTTCAGCAAAAAATAAAGTTTGCAATAAATGAAGCATCACTCCTCTTCTATCACAAATAGAAAGAAATTTGACATTAGAAGGAAACTAGGAAATTTTTGCACAGGTTTGTTTAATTCTAATGCTCTTCTCATTAGCATTTACACTACAACAAAACAACACCTTTAACGTCGTTTTTAAAGTAGACGTCGTGAATGGTCTAAGCCTTTCACGACGTTTAGAAAACCGTCACGAAAAGATGGAATATTCTGCAACGTTGTATTAAGACATCGGGGATAAAGGAAGTGTTTAACGTCGTTTTGGTGGGAAGACGTCGCAAAATAGAATGAGCGTCGTTTTGGAGAAATGGACGTCGGGGAAGGCCAGGTCCACGTAATTAATTTCCCCTCCCCCCAATTTTCCAAACGAAAACTGAATCCCTCTCTCATCTTTGTAAGTCTCTCGCGTCCAACCTCGTTCCCTCTCTCATCTTCGTGAATCTCCCGCGTCCAACCTCGTTCCCTCTCTCATCTTAGTGAGTCTCCCGCGCCTGCATTTGTCCCATTCCCTCTTCATCATTTTAACCTTCCCTCTCTCATTTTTTGTGGCGCTTAGAATCTGTGGAGATTGCTTCATCACAGTCTGCCCTCTATCATCACCAGTCGGAGTGCATGTGCGTGTTGTTTGAGGTAAGTCATTGAAACTTTAGTCTAATCCTTTAAATTTGAGTTGAGTAGTAGCCAAAGCTACAAGAACTAGTGCATTTTCATGTAGTTGTACAAATAAGGCATTTTAGTTCTCATCTTTGCTTGGTTTTCGTATTGATTAATTTAAAAGTGTTAAACTTAATAGACTAATTTCACTGTTAACTTTTAATCAGCAGTTGTATGGTGAATTGACCCAGTTGCAGATTTGATGCCTGAAAACGTTTTGCTGATAAAGTTAAGAATGCATTGTTATATACTCTACCCTTTACCTTGGAACTGCAATTCTTTATCGAATATGACGGTATCATAGTTGTAGAATTTGCTTTGGATGATGCATTTGTGGGACAGAGATATACAAAAGAAAAACAAGACTGACTGATTATTTATTTTAGAATAAAGACTGTGTTCCTAGTTAGGGATAGGATAGGAATCTGATTTTTTGTTTTGTTCTGTTTGTACAATTTAGTTTCTAGTTGCTAGAATTATGGGAGTCCTAAAGGATAAGGATAAGTTCTGTAAATTAGGACTTTTTTTCTAATTAGTAATATCAGTTCTTCAACTTCTCAATGATCTAACTGCACTGTTTCATGCAACTAAAAATGATGTATCTCTCTTCGTTCCTATAGCCTTTTATCCCTCTAAATGGATAACTTAACAGTGCAAATCTCTTTAACATTTTAGGTTGTTAATCCTATGGCTGCAAAAGATCACTAATCTGTGGTGTCATTTGAAATGGAGCAATATCTAGAGGTAATTATCCTTTGCTGCATTTGTTTTATTCTGGAGTAGATGTTTGTTGTTGGCATATTGTTGGCTGGTTCATCTTTTTGTTAGGACTAATAAGCTCCATTGAATTCAATTGTTTTCAATAATGTAAACATACATCTAAGTAGCAATTGTGACCATAAACTAACCTACAATGCAACATGGTATAAAAGCCCTAAAAATCATTAGAAACAGTGCATTTCCTCTTTAGCATTATCAACTATATCAAGTCATTATCTCACTGGTTTGTACAAACTGAGTTCATACACTGGTTTATTATTATCTCATATCTTCAAAATTAGTTTACAATGTTGCAAGTTCTTTGAATTAGATTTTACAATGATCACACAAAATGCAACTGCTTTGCTTTAATCTAATTTCACCTTTCCATTCCATTTTGATAATGGTTTCATGGTTCCTTTTAGATTTACTTTGAGTTATTCAAGTTGTGGCTTCATATTCTGGTTATAAGTTGCAAGTTCTTTGAATATGAACTCTAACAATTCGTTAATGGAAAAGGAATTTATTATAGGATCCGTGGATACTACTTGTATATGTATCTTGATGCTTCTGTATACTATTTTCTTGTATTTATTGGATGTTGATTATACTGTTTTCTAGCCAACTTCCTTATCTGTGTATTTGCAAATTATCTGCTGATGCTTCACAGAGTCATGCTAAAAATATGGATGATGTATCTAGGAGCAGGATTCCTTTAGAGTCCCATTATATTCCTCTGTCATTATATAAGTTTAGAGTCTCAAGTTTTCCTCTGTTTTCCTTTTCTGATACCAAGTGACCAATCTGCTAGTTCATAAATGCTTCTTGCAACTTTCATACCCCAATAACTTTCCTTTGAATGGTTGATCTTGTAGTTGACTTGCTATCTTTGATTGAATCGAGGTTGAACTTAAATGTTTGTTTAGCTTGATTTATTTCTTTATGACATTTCTGCTGTGGGGTTCCTCTGCACTTATTCATAGAAGTAAATCAAATAGGATTGTTGTGAAAACTAAATCTGTACAGAATTAGAGTTGAAGAGAAGTATATAGCAAACATTTTAATAGCTTAACTCAAGTAAAGAGTTTTATGACCTTAATATAGCAAACATTTTAATAGCATAAACATCAGCCACAACTTTTTCCTAAGTTACAAAAGTAATGCATGATCTGTGCAATTTCTGATGCAAAAGATTCAAATGAACATGATCATAGGCATGAGCTTCTGTTTTCTTGTCACACAAATAAAACCTTTTTGATGATTGATTGCATATCTGTTTAAACCTGCTGATTCAAATATTGAAGTTGCATAGAATACACAAGGAAATCAGAAACATTAAGTCCATTTATTTTTTAATGCCAAAGCCTAACTTAGCCTTTATGATTTTCAACCAATAAGTCCATTTATTTTTAATGCCTCATTTAACTTATATTTTGGTCTTTCAGTCATATTTTGATTAGCTTTTATTTGATCCTTTTATATTCATCTTTGTTTATAGTCCACCAAAGAACATTAATATGCAGTCACATTGTTTCAAGGCATGCACCTTATAGACCTAAAAACATGAGGCCATGATTATGAAATCAAACACCAACACCGTATATAGTGCAAAATCATTTGTTTGTACTTACACAAATTTCCTATATATTCGTGTTCTTTTCTTCATATTTCCTCGTCTACTCTCTGAACCAATTTATTTGGTCTTTATTCTACACCTTCATATTAAAATAAAAGTACATTGTAACAGATTGGAAGCGTTAATCAGAAAATATATTAGGATTTAGTAACAAATTGGAAGTGTTAATCAATAAACAGATTGGAAGTGCTAATCAGTAACTAAGAAGTAATTTCAATATGACTCCATCCTGCACTAATCTCTCTTGAAACTCCAACCCAAACCTTCTATGTAAGAATGAACTACCATGTAGAGGACATCATAACCCTTCTTCTTCAACTAACACCAATTCAAGTAGACTTTTCTCTATGGTGGACAATCTTTGCTGATTAAATACAAATTGGATATTATCCAACAATTCTAATTAATTTCATTGGCTAGGACTAGTACCTTATATAGTCCTCCATCAAAGCATTAATCTTTTTAGTTTGTCCATTTTTTTATGATTATACATAGATGAACAATGAACAGAATTTAAACACACCAATCAACATACCAGACTTCATCTGATATATCCCATGAACAAGAACACAGAAGCATGAAACTGACAAAATAACCCATAAAGCAGTTGAAGTTTCTTACTTGTAATGTATCAGTAGGAGAGTTGGAGTATGCTTAAACGTTGTTGGAGAATTTGGAGCTGATAATAGAGCTGGGATTGAGGGGACTTTGCATAGAATATCTGCAGTCAAGAGTAGGAAACGATATTATCCAACAATTCTAACTTTTTCAGATAACTGTTAACTTAGTGCTGTGTTTTTAGTTCTTGAACTACCAGGTGAAGCATTCAAGATATTTACTTCCAATTACTGATGGACTTTTAATAGTTTAAGATTGTTCGAGTGAAATTTATATAATATATTTCCGTTGATAATCCCTCTTTCCTATCTATATTTGGTTCGTTCATGCTAGGTTGAATTTCCTATATATTTACTGATTTTGTGGTTTCAGCTGGAAAAGGCGAATAAATTGGTTTTTTTTTGTCTAATGCTCTAAGGTTGAATCCTATCCATATAGGTTATAGTTGAATCACACTTGAATTTTTTTATATGTATATGTTACTTATTTTTGTGCAGCAAGCAATTAAAGGAGACAACTTTCTGCTAAATTAACTTTTAAAGGTTGTATTTAGTTTATTTGATCAACAGTGGTTATGGCTACCTGTGTACAATATTGGTGAAGTGTCTTTAGGTTGTACAAAGCATATCATTTTATAACCTAAGACCATAGTTCTCTTCAGTTTATGACCATCTATAGTTGTTATCATTATTGAGAGAATGTGATATTCCTAAATGTACTTTTGAATTCATTTTGTACTGACCTGGAATCTTTTCAAATCAATGGTAAAAGCCTTTTCTGATTGCCCATGCAATAGGAATTAAAAAAAACTTAGTTCATGCAAAAAAACAAAGATTGCTGGTTTGAGAAACAACTCTCATCCCTGCCTAGATGGACCATGTCTAAGAGAGATTACTTTTCTCAATCTACATTTAAAGCTTCTTCCTTGTTGTCTAAGTTTATGTGCATGTTCTCACTCTAAACCATGACCTTTTCAAATTAAAATTCTAGTAATGTAAGTGTTTATAAGATCCTTTCAGATGTTGTTTTGACATTCTTTTTAAGTGATTTCCATTTTATCATTGAATATCTTTTGATAAGCTCTTTTGTTTTCCCTTATGATTAAGATGCAATAGATTGCTTAGCTTCCAATTTGTATTTATCATTTGTACTAAATAAGAAGTCTGGCTACATGAATATAACTAAGCATTTGTACTATATGGTAATGATATAAAAGGTTTAACTACTCTATGATCTGAATTGGCTATAGAAGATGTAAGTATGATTATTGTGTGTATGTTAAGAAAGTTGATGATAGATATGTTATTTGTTACCTTATTACATGTGGATAATTTGGTAATTGTGTTTAAAAGTGTAGTTCTAATTTTTTGCCCTTTATGACATATTCTATTTGCAAGTGTGAGGAGGAGATAATTGGAGTAGCCATTGGAAAACAAGAACTAGGTATGCTAACTTCTAAGTTGCTGGATTGTTAATTGTTTTGTTTGCATTCATACTATAGCTATTGAATTTGCTATATGAGATGCCATAATTTGTTCTTTGCCATAATTTTGTACAGAGGTCTTAGCTTTGATTATGTATTTATAAAAATCTGTCTTCTTTTAAATTTTGTAATTTGTTAAACAAAGGTTTAGGTCTTTTTTGATCTATGACTCTCATAGGTAGTTAGATTTGTTTGAGCCTAACCTAATAATTTGGGGTTAGCAATTAGTAGCCCATTGGCAATCCTAACTATGAAGCTACTTTTGCGGACATCAATTAGTACCCCTTTACAAACCATAATATGTTCCCCTTAACTTGATGGGAACTATTATGAAGAAGCTTAAACGAAACAATATCATTAGGCTCGAGAGCCCAAGAAACAAAATGTCTTAAAAGGTTTAAAGGTTGAAATTAGCCTTGAGAAAAATAACCTAAAAATCTTTATTGCAAATTACTAACATAACATAATGTTTTCATTCTTAGATTGAATTGATAGGTATTTGCTGCTCTATGGACAAGAGTTGGATGAACAGTGTTAGGGGTTCTCGGGAATACATTGATGGAGTAAGGATGTTTATGAATTTTGTCGCTGGAAAAAAGGGCAAAGAGTGTGACATTGCATGCTCTTGTGCACGTTTTATGAATTGTTATAAGAGATCTCAGACAAATGTGTTTGAACATTTAATGCAATTTGGCATGGACCAATCATACACCCGCTGGGTTTTACATGGTAAAGTCCCAGAATATAGATTTATGCCTAGGGAAGAAAGGCTTGACACTGCAAATGTTGACTTAGATGGGATGGGCATTGATATTAATGAAGGTGATATCAATGAGGAGGATGATGGGATGCAAGGTTTGCTTGATGATGTGGGTACTTTCGTAAATGACCATCCAATTAATCAAGGCGTAAGAAGTCGTCCTACAGGCATTGAACATTCTACTATAGGTGGCTTTCATGAATTGTTGAGTAAAGTTGCTGAAGAGTTGTACCCGGGATGTACGAATTATTCAAAGTTGTTTGCTTCATTTGAAAGTGTACAACAAGTGGAGCAATAAGTCATTTGACATGTTACTTGCTCTGTTGAAGGATGTATT